>JAKSZT010054483.1:2629-13775 GCA_026826555.1 Tolypeutes matacus | reverse complement strand
AGGTCTTCAATTTTAGCTCTTTCTTCTTTTTTAATATATGAATTTATGGCTATGAACTTCCCTCTCACGACTGCTTTCGCTGCATCCCATAGGTTTTGATATGTTGTGTTGTTGTTTTCATTAATTTCAAGGTAGTTACTCATTTCTTTTGAGATTTCCTCTTTGACCCACTGTTTGTCTAAGAGTGTGTTGTTTAACTTCCGTATCCTTGTGCCTAACCTGTTTCTCTGGGCCTTATTGATTTCCAACTTCATTCCGTTGTGGTCAGAGAAATTACTTTGTATAATCTCAATCTTTCTGAATTCATTGAGTGTTGTTTTTTGTCCTAGCAGTTGGTCTATTTTTTATATGGTTTCTACACTACCACTCCCACCCTCCATTCTGCACCCCAGTAACCTGTTGAATTTTTGTCACATCATTAGGCCTGTTGAAATGTTCATATTTATTCATCAGCCATTTCTTCTTTCCAGATTTATTTCAGAGATTTCCAGGCTTTTATCTATAGAGAACTAGTGTGTTAGGATCCCTAATGTATCTCCAGAACCTGGAATATTTCTGAGAACACATAATACAACCAAAAGACATCATTAATGTGGAGTAGATGTGGCTCAAACACTTGAACACCTGCTTCCCATATGTGAGATCCTGGGTTCAGTCTTCAGTGACTTGTAAAAATAACAAGAGAACAAAAAATTCAACTCAAGGGAGCCTATGTGGCTCAGTGGTTGAATTCCAGCTTCCCACATATGATAGCTATGGTTCAATCCCCAGCTCTGGTTCCTCAAAACTCAAGTCTTTGGGCTGTCCATGTGCTAGCTGGGCCCAGAACCTCAACAGAGTTGCAACAGCTACCCTACAACTCACTGGACTCACCCAGGACAACTGGTGGGGAGTTGATGATGGACAACAGCCATCCCAGAGAATGGAGAGAGTCTGCAGCTGCAGGCAGGATAGTCCCATCCATATTCCCCATGGGATATAAGCTGCCTCTCAATAGGAGGTGGGGTGGACATCACCATCCCAGACTGCTCAGGACTGGGGTAAGAGCTATGGACTAGAGTGGACTTACTGGTATTCTACTATAGACATATTGTGATTCTAGCAATGGAAGAAATTACAACACTGATGTGGAGCCAGGGGCCACTGGAACCTCTAGGGGCAGGGAGAGGGTAAAATAGTTGTAATACTGGGGCTTTTCTGAGACTTGGGAATTGCCCTGAATTTCATTGCAATGACAGATATAGGCCATTTTATATCATCACATAACATGCAGAACTGTGTGGGAGAGAGTGTAGACTACAATGTGAACTATGGTCCATGCTGAAAGGCAAAACCCCTGGATGCATTCATCAATTGCAATGAATGTCCCACACTAATGAACGATGTTTATGTGGGAGGGTGTGGGAGGTGTGGGGAGTGGGGCTTATGGGAATTTCTATATTTTGTGTGCAAAATTTATGTAATGTAATTATCTTTAAAAAGAAAAGAAATAAAGAATAAACTTGTGAAAAATTTTTAAAAAGAAATTGTTAAAGAAATGAATGAATCTTCATAATTTCTCTTCACAATAGCCTTACATATCCAATATCATCTGAGAGCTATAATTTTGAACTTATCTGGTAATCCCACTGAAAATGAACAGTGTGTGTCCCACAGAATGAAACATTATTTTTATTATCTGTGTAATCAGGGTGTGACCCCCTGGAATATAGCTCTTATGTGATTTGACTGTTTTAAAAGGGTATGAAAAATAGAGGTTATATTCACCTTGAGAAGAAGAAACTCAACAGGGCAGGAATTTGGGTAGGAAGGAAAAGTCTGCTTTCTTTTGGAACTTGTCTCAAAACCTAGTTGACCCCATCATTTCTTCCAATTTTGGAGTTCTGGTGAGTTCTTGATACAATAAATCTGAGCTGGCAATATTTACTTGTACTCTTATAAGTCTTGACTATATTCAGACATTTTTATTCCAAAGAGATAGCTTCCATTTTATTGTATCCATATTTACCTCAACTTTCTCATTACTATTTTTGACCATTTGTGTCCCTTATTCATTTTTTAAAAAATCTATTTCGTTCATTTTAATTGTGCTGTCCAAAATCCTGTCATATCTGATCAATACTCTAAGCAATAAATTTATGTGACTATTAAACTTAAATTAAATTTAAATAAAATTTAAATAACAAATTTAATAACATTTAAATAACATTTAATAATATTTAAATAGCCTTAATTAAGTTTAAATAAAATTCAATGCTTTAATAGCTCTAATCAAACTTCAAGTGCCCAATAGCTATATGTGGCTAATGGCTTCTGTAATGGAGTATGCAGATGTAGAACTCTATCTTCATTGCAGAAAGAACTATTAGGAATGTTCATTTGAATCTTAGATATTTCTTTTATATTTTCCATTTATAAATTATTTATTTTTTGCTTCTTTATTAATTCCTACATGTACAGCCAAATAATATTTAATTTTATTTATTTTAACTTTTTAAGGTAGGTGTTTATACCATTTAATCATTTATTTTAATTACAGAGGTAATTTACACAATACAAGACCAATAATTACATCATGAATGCTGGTTTATATTTGTGAGTCTGGTAATTTTATGTAATATATTAAACAATTATTGTTATTTTTCATAATATACTTTTTTATTTGTGCCAAAGTTATTTAGAAGAGTTTTCCCCATTAATTTTCAGTTCATAGATTATATTTTCTATGTTTGTCATTATTTTCTAGTTTTATATCCTTTTGAATAGGGAATATTGGTTATCCCTTTCAAATTTTTGAGGTTTTCCTCCATTCTATTATATGAAACATTTGTTAAGTGGGTCCATGAACTCTTTAAAGGTAGATATATTCAGGATGTGGTACTTTGTTGAGTAATTGTGGAAATTATTCTAATTTCTTTTGAGAAAGTAATAAGGATTTTTATTGTCAAAACAAGAAGAGATACAAGCCTATGAGATGATACATAAGTTACATAGGCCTGAGTCCCTCATTCTAAGCCCCATGCCAGCATACCAAAGCTCAATTAAGTTCCTGTCTCTGTAAGTGCTCCTATCCTAAACCTGAGTCCTTAAAACAACCAATCATTACCTCAACAGCTCCCTTTTTCTTCTATAGCTTAGTTCTTCTAAGGCAAGGCTAAGCCAAGTAAGGAAAACTATCCTTATTGTCAATCAATAAGATTATTTTCTTTAAGACTACCTTGTCATATTTATAGAAGGCTTTTTGCTCTCACTCTTCTAAGCTTCCTTCCATTTTCAGGATTGTATGTTTTCTGGTTCATAAATTGCTTAAAAAAATCTATGAGATCCATAAAATTAATTTCCTTTGGATATTTTTTGTTTTACACAATTTTGGCTATAAGGAGAGGATCCAAAGGTAACTGTTAATGACTCTGGACACAAGAAGACAGACAAAAGTGTCTGCTGAACCCTTTGTGTTTTCTCCCCACCATCTCCAAGGTTCATGGATGAGTCCCTCTCAGATTTAAGCTCCACTATTTTTGTGTTTGAGTTCCCTGACCTTACTAGCTGTCAGTGCAAAGGTTAGTGGGTTCATCTTATTGATGAGAAAGCTTAAATTTTTAGCCTGAGGCTCTAGCCTTATGTTACAGAACAGTTTCATTTCTGCTACTGCTGGTTTCTTTGTCCTGTGCACAAGGTAAGAAGTGAAATGATAAAGATGGGATCTTCATGTTTATCTAAAACTTTGATTCTCTATACTCTGGCACTCTGGCATATTACATGTTCAAAATTTTGGGGGCTGGAAGCTGTATCAATCTAACAAAATGGCAAAATCTCACCAAAGACAATATGGAATTTCCATGCCCATTTTGGAAAATATCCAATTAGACAAAATTACTCATTACTCTAGAAAAGGGGTTCCCAAACTAAACAGCTGAATGGAATGCCTACTTTAATTAGTACTCAGAATTTACTAAGATATTGCAAGATTCAAAAATAGTTTCATTAAAGGACACTTTGCAAAACACAAATGAGAAATTGTAAGCTCATGGGATTTCTGTTTTCTTTTTTTCTTTGTTTTTGTATCTGACAAATAGCTAAATTATTTTTAATTGAAGATATAAGCTCCCTATTTGTGTCTGTATGTTTGATGTATAATATTTCCCTACTCTGAATGGTATTACCAAAGTACCTTAGTACCTTTAAAGACCTCTATTCAAGTTGGCTTAAAGATAAATAAGGACTTATATATAAATTCTTATTCCTACAGTTCCAGAAATTAAGGAAAACATACTTTTAATATTTCCAGTGAAAACAGAGAAGACCTAGAAATGAATCCAAATTTTTAAAAAAATTAAAGTTCACATAATTCAGGTAAACCCTAGGCAAATAGGACTGATTATTAACTAAATAAAAATAGCTATGTCTCTGGAATTATCAATACTAAATAGAATATAAACATAAAATTTTATACTAGTATGGTGTGTTATTCCTAAATTTATGCAGTGTTCTCATAAAATAATGTAGTAATATAACTACTAGATCCTTAAGATGATCAAAAAATGTAAATTGAGTTTTGAAGGATGTTGGGTTGAAGACAGTTTCCAAGATCTTTATGATAAATATTTAAATATGCAGGATGTGTTTTGTTAAGGGAATGGAAAATAGATTTGTCTTAGAGTAAAATGACAGTTTTTTACAGATTGAGAAACAGGAAGATATAGGATAATCCCTAAAATGTTGTAGAAAGTTGTAGGTTTTCAGAAAAGGATTTTATCTGTCAAGGTCAAGGGTGCTTTAGATTTGATAGGTTTATAATATTTTTAAGAGTTTTCTTATCAGACAGTATTTTCTTGTAAAACTAGTATTTGATTTTCCTTCACTTACAATGGCAAATTATCATTGGATTATTCATTTGCTCTTAATAAGAATTAATAAAAGGTTTTTCTAAAATATTTGAGTAACCTACTTAAAGGGAAAGATTCTGTGTCTTCTCAGAAAAAATCTCCTCTGCTTTATATCCTTTATATAATCATCTTTTGTTTTAGAGAATGTCTTCTCACTTTTGAAATAAAGTATTTTTTTTACCATCATGCTACCTCCTCTCTTTATTTTAAAAATATTTTGTTGTTGCTTTTATTGAATAGCAACTAAATATTGTTTCATAATTTCCCATGATCCTATTTAACAAAATATTAAAACCTGACAACTTTTGACAGTTTCCTTCCAAAAACTGAATGATAAATGATATTTTCTTGTTCTCAAACTCTCATTGGGATTGTACAGAGGGCCCTTGAAAATCAAAGTATTTTTTTCTCTCAAATTGTAAAAAGAGAGGTAATAAATTAGTTAGTTTTATTTGATATGCTATCAGCTGCATAGGAAGTGTTTTCAAATTTAAAAGGATTTTGTAACTTTCTTTTGGTTAAATTATATGATAAAATGTTAATATAAATATTTCAGAAATTATATAAATTTCTCAAAGACTTGTCAACATCCTCACTGTCCATGAGGTGTCTGGTATAAGACAATAGTATTATTGTTCATAAGTTCAGTTGTTTTTAAAATAATGTTTTGTGACCTCTCATCTGATTGTTCAATTTTGTAAAAGAGAAAAAGTTAATTATAATGGACATTTTAAGTTTTCTCTCATCCCCATATAGGTTTTATTCTGATGCTTCCCTGAAAACACATGCAATCAGCTACAGGCCAGTGTGCTTCATCTCCAACATAAAGGGCTGTCTCAGAGACCTTGAGGAAGGACTATACCAAGTTCTCTGAAGCACCAGCTTCTAATAACATTCCTTAACTAACTTTGTGAGCATACCACTGTACCAAGTCAAGATCTCCAGAATTCTAATGAAGAAACTGATAAGTTCATAAGATAACAGAAGATGTAATGAAACACAGGTTAATTACTTAGGGCTAAATGAATGGACACAGAATGATCCTAATTTTCTTTGGATTATTGCCAATATTTTATTGGTCTATTTACTAGACACAAGGGATCCCTTACTGATTTATGCTATCTATAATTCATAAAACCTTCATCTTTATCTCCTTGCCTGACCCCTCCAGAATTTGAAAAGTCTTACCAAATATTCTTTTTTTTTTTTAAGATTTTTTTTATTTATTTATTCATTCCCCCCCCCCCTTGCTGCTTGTGCTCGCTGGGTCAGCCAACCATGCCACGCAGGCGGGCCCACGCCTGCCCCCACCAGGAGGCCCCGGGAACCGAACCTGGGGCCCCCCATATGGTAAACAGGAGCCCTACTGATTGAGCCACAGCCGCTTCCCCCAAATATTCTTAAATTTATGGTACTTTATTTATTTTCATGGGTTCAATCAGGATCTGTTTCCCCTTGTTAACAGGAAATAATTGGAGTAAATGGTTTATAAAAAAAGTCTTAGGGCTGTTAATACAAGAACACAGAGGAAACTCCAAGTTAATTTATATTAGAGTTCCCACCTTGATGCAGTTGTTTGTGCTTACCCAAATTGTGTGAAAGCATCAGGAGAAACTGTCAATTTAGTTAAAGCCCCAACAAGCTTAACTCTGAGAAGACCTAATATTTTAACTCTGGAAACTGACCTCTTATGGGATCCTTCTACTTCACCTCTTAACCTTCACCTAAGAGGCTGCAATGTTCTTAACCCTGCTACTCTGCCACACTTACCCCATGAGTGTAAACTGGTGTCTTCAAAATTAATGCTTCATCCATGTTCTCATCATTAAACAAGATGGCATTTTATTTGTTAATGCTTCTTATGCTAGAAATTTCAACAATACTTTCTAAACAGGTTATACCATATACTGATTGAATAAGGTAGGCATCCATAATTTTCTCCCACCAAAAAGGATGAAATCTGTGCTCTTACACAAGCCTATTTCTATCAAAAGGAAATTCTGTTAACATCTATAGTGATTTCAGGATGCTAAGGAAGTAAAGAGGGTTCCTCACTTCTTCTGGTGTGCCAGTTGAAAATTGTGGACAAATAAATTATCTCCTTTCTGCCATTTTACACCCATCTACTGTTGACATTATTAAGATAAAGGGTGACAAAAAAAGGACTGAGTCTGAATATTTTTTAAAATGCACCTGCATATTTTCATACAAAATCAGACACTACTAGAACAGCTGTAATTATAAATGTAAATTAATACTGTTTAAATTAACAGACGAACCTAGCCTTTCCTGGCCCAAAATTTTACCTCTGGCCCTGTTTATCCACAGCATTCCTTTTGTGAAAGACAAATTTTCCCCATATGAAATTTTTCCTGGCAGACCTATCTGCCAGGAATAAATTGAGAACTGATCCTTTGTTGTCACACCATGACATGATCCAATTTGTAAATCCATAATGCTTTATGTCAAAAGATTATCTTCAATAAGTAAAGGACAGCTTTCCTGTCTCACATGGTAGATACTCTGTCACCAGGATAATGGGTCAACTTGAAATGACACAGACAAAAGACAGCCCTAGAGCCTCATTAAAAGGAACCCTGCCAAGTACTCCTAACTTCTGATAATGCAACTTAATTACAGGGTGTTGAGCCATGGGCCCACATTACTCAACTAAAAGAAGTTCCATCAGACTCCTAGACTAATTATGGAGACTTAAAATTCAAGCTAGCCAGGAAGGGAAAAAGAAAATGTCACAAAGCAGACTACTTATTTCCAAGGTGGCATATCAAGTCCTAATATAAACAAGTCCTCACATAGACTCTACCATATAATACTTGTAATGCATAAAACCTTTATATTTCCCTATGCCCTGTCCTCACACTGACCTGGAAAGACAATGTTATTGTCTGCTTCTCCAAGGACATTTCAAAGGAAGGTAACCTTACAGACTGCTGGAAATGTGACCATAAGCTCTGATCTATGCACATTGCAAGGGACCCCATTGTTCTACCCAAAACAAATTTCTTTCTTATCCCAAATGATTCAGTCTCTTTGGATCAAATGACACAATTTATTTCTTATCAAATGAGAATATTAGACCCAAGGTCTTCTTTACTCTGCTTTAAGCTTTCTTGGACCTGTAACCTTTTAAACAAGGATAAAGAATTAATAAAAGTTTATGATTACTGAATCATTATATAGATGATTTTTCTTTATTTTTTCAGTATATTATAAAAGAGCTAATCCCTGAAATTACTGAAACTGGTGAGGTCAACCTCACCCTTCTTTATGGTTATTGTGTACTAGGCTCATCCTTGTGTATACTAACTATTGTGATGGCTATTCCAATCTGATCTTACCTTTGTTTATGGTTATTTCAAAATTAGTTTCACCTTTGTGTATACTTACCATTGTGGTGTTTATTCTAGACTAAATTTATCTTTGTTTATGATTATTTGAAAACAAGGCTTGGGTATATTTACTATTATGATTGTAACCTCTCCACTCTCCCCTGTTTGAATCTATAAAAACCCTAAAGTCCTCATAATCAAAGAGGCAGATTTTTGGGCCTTTGCTGGCCAAGTATGTCTTTCTAGTCTAGTAAACAAACTTTCTTACTTGGACCCCAGTGTATGAGGAACATATCTTTAAAGTATATTGGAAGGAAGGAACTTGCTTTTGCTCAGTATTAACCACACTATAGACTCAACTGGTTGAGAGAATTATAAAAATATCATAGAAGAGTTTAGAAAAGTTACTATAATAGTCCACATGCCTCCACAAACTACAAGTTACCTTAACAATGTATGTCCCATTTCAGATTTAAGGTACTGGATCTGCAAACGTTTCACAACACATAAAAATTTTGGTCAGCTCTCTATTTGTACTATCAATATGACAGACTCTTGGATACTAAGGACAAATGATAGGATTCCTAAAAACAACATCACCTTGACTGTAGTTACATTGTTCTGCCAGACAATAATTTTATTGTGGAAATTTTATCAGATATTTGCCTGGGCAGTAAATTACCTTAATAGCTGATAAATGTTTGTGCAATGTACACTTGGTTTCCTCACAGTCACTTAGGAATTTACAATAAATCGGAAACTTCTCAATGGAATACTCTCCTTAACCTAATGTCTCGGGCAAAACAGGATTTAGTCAGGGAGTTAATGATTCTGGGTTTGCCTCTTTTGGCATATTGCTGCTACCTTGGCTTGGGGTTAACACAAGTAGGACTAGATATTTATCCATCATAATAGGAAAAACTACCAAATCTATTACTAGACCTATAGCTGCACGGCAAGTCATAAGATTTATTAGATAAACTTGTTTTAGACAATAGCATTGCCAAACTTGCTACTTATTAGGTGAAAAAAGGAGGCACTTTGTACTTGTTAAACAATTCTGTGCTTGGGTAAACAATTCTGGGGAAGTTGAGAGTCAATTGCATTAATAATTAAAGCAAATGGTTTCAACAGGTGAAGCCTTCCTCAAGGCCCTGATTTGATCACTTTGATTTTAGTTGGATCAAATCATTGGTACTGAACTTAAGAGTATATTATGAGGTAGGCATTTGGGCCTTTCATCCCTCATAGTACTCATTATAGTCTCCCTGGTATACCATTTTCTCTCAAGGATTTTGAATGTGTGTCCCCAGACACTTGTGACCCAACAAATTATTTTTGTGTTTCTGGGATGACATAAAAATTATGATCATGGAAAAACTGACATGACATCTATGAGCCCAAAATGGAAACAACCTTCAAGTACTACTTCAAGACCTTAGGCAGTAATTCAAAATGAGCTCAAAACTTTACATTTTTTTTTTTTATTTATTAAGGGTAAAAATCAAAATTCTCACAATACATACAAACATTTGAAAAATGATATATAAATATATATGCATATATGTGTATTTGCTTACAAAAATGTTATTTATATATATATATATATATATATTTTAAGAAGTGCTTAGATTACCCAAAATATTACACGGAACCCACTGGGATTCCCATGTTACCCACCTCCCACACCTCCCGCCACATCCCACACAAACATCTCCCACAAGTGTAGCCCACCACCCCCAATGAACTTACACATCCTGGAGCCTTGACACCAACCATAGACCACAGTTCACACTGTAGACCACACCCTCTCCCACTCAGTTCTGAGTGGTGTGTGCTGATTTAAAATGGCCTACATCAGTTGCCACAAGAGTACTCAGGACAACCTCCAACTCGCAAAGAAGCCCCTGTATTTCAACTGTTCATCCACTCCCTACCCCAAAAGTGTCAAGTGGCCACTGGCTCCACCTCATTGTTATAATTTCTTGCATTGCTAGAATCTCCATATGTGAACAAGAGAATACCATCAAGTCCACTCTAGTCCATAGTACTTCCCCCAATCCTGAGGGGACTGGGGTGGTGATGTCCACTCCACCTCCAAGTGAGAGAGGGCTTATATCCCATGGATATGGTGGGTGGGATGATCCTGCCTGCAGATGCAGGCCCTCTCCATTCCCTGGGATGGCCATTGCCCATCGTTGTCTTCTCAACAGGTGACATGAATGAGTCCATTGAGCTGTAGGGTAGGAGTTGCAGCTCCATCTAGATTTCATGCACACCTGGCACATAGGTAGGCGGGAGGCTCCAGTCTCTGGAAGTATACCTAAAAACTCCAGCATCACATATAGGTTTGAATAGAAGGGACTGGTGAACCATGTGCAGGGAGGACTTATTTGAGTCTAATTCTGTCACTCTCAGGAGCACAGATTCCAAAATAGAACCCACTGATAAGGCATCAGTCTTTGGGGCTATCGCCCCTTATAAAGGACCAACGTGTCTCCAGAGCTCTCAGGAACCCCACTGAGTGGGGTGATAGGCACTTAGATGTTCTATGAGCTCCTACTGAGGTGTGCGTAAGAGTTACCTCTGGGATGACCTCCCGACTCTCTTTGAAGTCTCTTAGCCACTTGAACTCATTTCTCTTTACAATTTCCCCCTTTTATTCAAGGTCTTTTTCCAGTTGTGTTGCCAGTTGGCACTTGGTATTAAGCCCTCATTGCCAGGGAGGCTCATCCCCGGGAGTCATGTCCCATGTTGGGGGGAAGGTAATGCAATCATATGCTGACTTTGGCTTAGAGAGAGGCCACATTTGAGCAACAAGGAGGCTCTCAGGTGGCAACCCTTAGGCACCCCACAACTGCATGCTAAGTCTCATTTACAAGAGCAAAGACTCACAAGGGTAGTCATCAA
>JAKSZT010054482.1:67172-77476 GCA_026826555.1 Tolypeutes matacus | reverse complement strand
AGATTCAGAGGTCTATAGCAGATGGGACTTTGCCTGAAGACAGACTGTATTTCTTTAAAATGATTTTGATATGATTTTGTAATTGGATTGTTACTGATTTAAGTTTTTTTAAATATTGTAATGTATTTTTGGAATTCAGAGGGTGGAATGTGGCAGTTTGATGTAATTATGAATTCCAAAAATATAATCAAATCATGCTTGTAAACTGATCTGTTAATCTGGGCATAATTAGGTTCGGATAAGGGCGTTGAGCCCCACCCCTTGGTGGACGGGGAATTGAATATAAAAGGCAAGGCACAGGAAAGTTGAAGCAGTCTTTTGAGAAGCAGTTTTGATGTGGGAAAGAAGAGAAGAGAAGCAAGCTGTTCGTGTGATCATCTACAGCTGGCTTTGTGGAGGAAACAGGAGCTAAGCCCAGAGAGAAATGCAGCCCCCGGAAGAGAGAAACCCCAGAAGCCTGAACCCTGGCAAACGCCGGCAACTGTCTTGCTCTAACACGTGGCAAAGGACTATGGTGAGAGAAGAAACTTAATGCTTTATGGCCTGGTATCTGTGGACTTCTACCCCAAATAAATACCCTTTATAAAGACCAACCCATTTTTGGTATTTCACATTAGCACCCCTTTGGCTGACTACTACAGTAAGTAATATTGGATATCCTTCAGCCAGGCATTAAATCTCATTGTGCATGAAATATTCATACATTAGTTAGTATTGTAATGAACATGGGAATTCTTCCATCTGAAAAAAACCTCATGGAATATGAGAAAATTCAAACTAGAGAGAAACCATATGAGTGTCCTGAATATAGTCTGCTCTTTACAGTTATTTTTTACTCCTCATTTTAAAAGCCATACAAGGGACCAAGCATAGAAATGTCATACCTGTGGTAAAGTTTTCAACCTCACAGAAAACCTGTTTATTCATCAGAAAATTCTTACTGAAGAGAAATCATATATATTTGGGAAAGCTTTAATTCAAATGTTAAATCTCAGATACAAGATATTTCCTGCTGCAAAATTCCTTATCCATGTAAAGCATGTGAAAAAGCCTTTGGGTACAAATCATATCTCACAGAACATGAAAAAACTCATAGTGGACAAAAACGAAATGAATATAAAGAATGCATAAAAGCCTGCAGCCAAAAGCAATACTACGTTAAACAGCAGAGCATTCATTCTGGAGAAAAATCCTATATATGCAATGAATGTGGAAAAGTCTTCAACCAGAAGGAAAATCTCTTTAACCATCTGAAAATAAATACTAGAGAGAAACCCTAAGAAAGTGATGTATGTGGGAAAACTTTCATTCAGAATTCAATCTCATTACACACCAGAGAATACAAACTGGAGAGTAAACAATATATATGTAAGGAATGTAGGAAAGCCTTCAGTAGCAAATCAAATCGCACTGACACTGAGAAAATTCATAGTGGGGGAAACCTCTATACATGTATGGAATGTGGAATAGCCTTCAGCCAGAGGCAGTATCTCATTAAACATTACAACATTCATACAGGAGAGAAACCCTAAGTGTAATGTGAATCTCCAAATGTCCACCTCCAGTCTGTGCAACTTGTTGCCAATCTTTTAAGGAAGCAGCTGTGACTGTGCAATTCAGGACGTCTTTCTCCTCTTGGAAAAGTGCGCTTGCAGTTTGTTCTGAGATCTGCTCCTCCCACATTTTCTTCCACACTCATCTGTGTTCAATTTGTTACCACTAATTTATGCATCAGGACTCGAGATTTTTCTTGGTTTATGTAAAGATGGGCTTTCCACTTATTTCAAATTAATCTGGTTGTTTTCACTCGTTCTTCAATCCATTACACTCTGGTTAAGCATTTTAAAAATACCATTTCAAAAATAATGCTGCCCATTATTGAAGCATTTTCTTATAAGTCACCCCTACCATTTATATTTTTTCAGTTTCTTCACCTGATTCTGATGTGGATTCAAGTTTAAGAGCCACTGAACTTCAGTGGCCTGCTTTCTACTTAACTCCAATTTTCCTTATTATTTTAAATCACCAATGATCCTTTCATAATTAGGAGATATACTTCTATCTCAAATATTTTAAGAAGTTAGAAAATTTATTTATATTCTAAAGTTGTACTCCAATATTTTTCTCATATGTGATAGGTTGTGGGATGGATGAAACTACAGAATACATGTATTTACAAACAGAAATGTGTACCCAAAAGAATCTGCCAGTGCAGATATTTTTGAGGGAGGAAGAATGGGGGTTGAGACTAGAGAAGGAATTTGACTGTTTGCCATAACGGACATAAATTATTTTTATACTCTTTGCACAGAGAATTTGATTATAATTTATAAGAAATAATGGAAATAGTACATAATGAAATCATAAAAAGTGGTTGATTTGAAGGTAGTGATTTGTATCTGCAAGATTACTGGGTGTGGGGGCACTTCCCCTCTATCTTTGCAAATATAGTCACCCACAAAGGAAAAGTGCTCATTCCCCTCGGCACCACTCCCAGCTGTCTGGACAGGTGGAGGCCTCCCTCAGCAGGAGTGAGCACAGAGCATGAGGAACATGGATGTGACTGTGTGAAGGCCACACTGTTCTCTGCACGTGTCCGGTTAGGGGGGAGTTAGCACCACAGGAGAAGAAGGACCTCCTGCTGCTTACTCCCCAGTTTAGACCCACTAAAGTGACTCACATCACTAAATGAGGCTGTGTGTGCTGAGCAAGCCTTTTTCCCTGTCCTCCTTTGTGGATCCAGAACCTATGATGATGGTTTTCATTGGGGTTCTGAGAGTTTGGTTCCCTCTCTTGTTTGGGGGAACTGCAGTGAACACGTGTTACATTCCAGCTTCTTCAGGTGTTCATTAGCTTCTTCCCATCCAGCCCCTCCATTCTCTTTAGGGCTTCAAGAGGTCTACATCATTTTCAATAGTGTTAGAAATGTGTGGAAAATTTAATATTTAATTAGTCTGAGAAATATATGGCATCTGCACCCTCAGAGGTTTTCTGCAAACATTGCACTTTCTCACAACCTCACTTCTATTCTTGTCAGCCCTAGGTCCCAGGAATTTCTGGGATTCCTGTAATATTTGTTAGGGTCACTGGCCTAATATTTCTCATTCTGGTGGTGTTATTGCTGTGGCCAATTCTGTAATGTGAATTTTGACATTTCCTCCCTGACACCAACATATTTCATCTTGGCATTGCTCTTTCTTCAGCTGCCCCAATATTGGAGAAGGTGAATGTAGAACTGGAAGCAGGAGACCTGAGTCTGTACCTCAGACCCAGGAGGGGTACAGTAAGAGCAGCCTCCTCAGAGGATCCAGGCTGGAGACCAAGGAAAGGAGGGAAGGTCAAAAGGATCAGGAGCAGGAAGACTCCTCTCTGTGCCCTGATTGTTCTGCTGCACCAGACCCCAGGTCCCATGCTTTTATCTGCCCCTGCCCACCTGGCCAACCCCTGCCTGAAGCAGATACATCATACTAGGGTATCTGTGACTTTACACTAGTCCCCAAACACTGTGACTCACCTGCCTGATTCCCTGTCTTGCAGGCCTTGCTGGCAAAGAGCACTTTCCCCTCCATCTTACCAGTACTCATTCCCCTCTAGTCTGGAGACATCCACAGTTTACAGGTGAAATCACAGAGCAGCAGCATCACACTGCTGTTTGGGAACAGGGCATCTCTCCAACCTATAGTCCTCAGCTATTTGAGTTTCCCCAGTGCTGCCAATGCAAAATACCAGAAAGAGGTTGGCTTTTATTGCAATTTATTAGGTTTGAAGCTTACAATTCTGAGGCTGTGAAAATGTCCAAATCAAGTCATCATCTCAAATGCTGTCTTAGCAAGGGTCAGCTGCTGCAGGAATCCTGCCAAGGCAAAATGTTTGGCCTGCCTGTCTCTCTCTGCCTTCTTCTCCAAACTCACTTTCTCCCAGAGCTCAGCAGTGGGCCATCAGACACAATTGTTCACACTGCTCCCTCCTCCTCTGGCCTAGATATCTTCAGCTTCAAGCTGGTCCATGACTCCAGCCTCTGGCCTTTCCCTCAGCCTCTCAGGGTTTCTGTGTCTCTCCACAGCTGTAGGATATCCTGGAGCCCTCTCCCACATGGCAGGGTAAACATGGCAGCACTCTTTCTCTGTGTGTTCCATGTATGTAGGACTTCAGCACAATGATTGAGATCCATACTGGTGCCTGAAATCTAATCAGAGGCCCTTAACTAAATTAAAGCATTCTAAAAAAAGTGCCCTAATCAAAAGTTCCCTTATCTGAATCTAACAAAATGTCCTACTTACAAAAGACTTACACACACAACAATAGTTTAGTAAGAACATACTTCTCTGGGGTCCACATAAGACTCAAATGACAACACTAATCCAGGGCACAGGGATCAGGATGGGTCTCCTAAGTCCGGGAGAAATGGGAACTCAAGAAGCAGTGGCGGTACTTTGGGTGTGGCAATCATTGAGCAAAATGGGGTGCTGACCACCATTGCACTGGTCCCTAGAAAGGTCCCAAGAAGAACTCACTATACTGTGCTTTCTCTACCAAATCTTAGATCCAAAATCAGGTGTGTAACTCAGATAGGTGTGCCATCATTCCCATCCCCAGAGCCACAGCACACAGATTTTGCTTGGGGGGGGGGGGCAGGAAGCAGGCTGCAAAACTGAAAGCCCCTAATCTTCTCTAAAGAACTGATTACATTTACAACAGAATGGAGAAATTCAACCTTAAGGGTGATCTCAAAAGCAGTGGAGATCCTCATGGGCCAGAGATTTAATTCATCTCAATGCTTCAGGAAGAAGTGAAACAAAGATGAGTAAAAACTAATAAAGTTTGCTGGCAGCAATTCACTTTAAAAGAAATGTAAAAGACTATTCTTCAGGCAGAATAAAATATTTTCATAAGGCTCAAGATTCAGGATGTATTGAAGAACAATATCTGTTAATTAAATTCATATACCTAAATGACTATAAAATGGATAAAGTAAATAATGATATCCGGGGCCTAAGACATCAATAAAGTGTTCAAATACACCATAAAATAATATATAGCATAAGATGGGTAACTGGATATGTAGCAGTTTGATATCATTAAGAATTCCAAAAATGTTTATGGGATGAAGCTTGTAAACTGGCCTGTTAATCTAGGCATGATTAAGTTATGATAAGGGCATTGACTGGGCCACAGTTGGTAGGGCATTTGAGCACCCACCCATTGGTGGGTGGGGTCTCAAACATGAAAAGACATGGCAATGGACAGAATTGGTGTAGATTTTGATGTTGGAGTTCTGATTAGCAAGGACAGGAGGACCCGGGGAAAAGAGACAACCCATTCACCTGACAGTTCACAGCTGGCCTTGTGGAGAGAGGCAAAGCTTAGAGAGCCTCATAGTCTACACCTGACCTTGAGAAGGAACCAGAGGACCTGAGCCCAGGGAGAAATGCAGCCCTGGGAAGAGAAGAAGCCAATAAACCTGAACTCTGGCAAATGTAGGCAGCTGTCTTGTTCCAAGACAGTGTAAAAGATTTTGGTTAAGGAAGAAACTTATGCTTTATGGCCTGGTAACTGGAAGCTTCTCTCCCAAATAAAAACCCTTTATAAAGACCAAGAGATTTCTGGTATTTTGCATTAGCACCCCTTTGGCTGACTAATACAGGATATAAAGTGTTTTAAAATACATTATTTGGCAAGTCAATAACAAATAAAAAGTACAGATTTGAGAAGGCAAGCAAAAGTGTTTTAAATTTCCCTGGCAAACTTTACAGAATATTAAATAGTACATCTCATCCAAATAAATAGAAGGAAAAAATTTTGAATAAAAATACTCCAAAACAAAGTGTTCAGGATTTCCTGGGTTGCCATTTTGGCCTTTGTTCTGGGGCCACATTACTTATGCCTCTTTGGAAGCTGTGCCTTTCTCATCCTTCAGAAGCCTGAATGTTTGAGGGTTGCTTTATGGGGTGTTGTTTTGGCCCCATCATTAATCAAGTGCTGTATCACTTCCCCATTTCATAGTTATGAAGTCACCAAATTGGATGTGATGCTCATTTGAAGCAAGAAGAACCATGAATGATAGAACAAATAAAAATGAAATATTGTTGCACTTCCCAAATTGGACACTTAGATGATTGATATTGGATCTTTCCTCTTTTCTAATGAATGCATTCAATGCTATAAATTTCCCTCTAAGCACTGCTTTTGCTGCACCCCACAAACTATGAAGAAGCATAGGACATTAAGAAGCAGAAAGAACCACATAACAAAAGGCTTGTGAGTGAAGCTATATCCACTTCCACAACAATACAGACTTAAGATGAAGGCAGAGAATGTAAGAAAGTTGGGAAAATCTTTTCTGTGACCACAAGCATTGTTTCCTCAAAATAACACTTCTATGAATGTAACTTCACTTGGAAGGAATTTGCATCAATCTTGCCAGTTTGCCCCACAAGGTACTCCTCCCCTTTAAGGGTAATGAGTGTGAAGTTTTCTTGGAAATTCAAACTTATGAGATACTTGAGAATTAATCCTTCAGAGAAACCATTTGGGATTTCATGAATTGGGTAAAGCTAGAGTCACATCAAAGAAACATGCAGTAGTAAAACCCTGTATATGTAAGGAATATTGGAAATCCTTCAGCCAGGCATTAAATCTCATTGAGCATGAAATATTCACACATTACTTAGTATTGTACTGAACATGGGAATGCTTCCATCAGAAACAAAACCTCATGGAATATGAGAAAATTCAAACTAGAGAGAAACCATGTGTGTGTCCTGAATGTAGGCTGCTCTTTACAGTCATTTTTACTCCTCATTTTAAAAGCCATACAGGGGAACAAAGATAGAAATGTCATACATCTGAGAAAGTTTTCTACCAGACAGAAAACCTCTTTATTCATCAGAAAATTCTTACTGAATTGAAACCATATATATGTGGGAAAGCTTCAATTCAAATGTTAAATCTCAGATTCAAGAGATTCCCTACTGCAAAGAAACTGTATGCATGTAAGGTATGTAAAAACCCTTTAGGTACATATCATATCTCACAGAACATGAAAAAACTCATATTGGAGAGAAACAAAATGAATGTAAAGAATGCTTTTTCAGGCAAAAGCAATAGTGTTGTAATTCAACATGGAGTTAGATGGTATCGGAAATGATCCAGAGAAAGATTGAGACCAAGGGACCTCACTCCATGTGGAATGCAGGCAGGTTTATTTAGGCTGAAGTTGCTTTTTATACTACAAAGCTGATAATAAATGTAGGGAGTCCTTCACTAGTTTCTCAGCTTGGTGTGTGAACGCGCTACATGTTTGTGAGTTACCAGACAATCTTTCTTGGGAATTCAGGCAATAACATCTGTGTGGTGAGTTCACTAGGCTCTGCCTTCTCCCACTGATAGCTGCAGCATGCAGTGTCCTTGGAGACATTTACTAATGTTTCTCTACCAGCAAGCATGCTTTTTAAATGCTTAACACTTCATGCTCTGGCTCTCAGCATCTTCTCCAACACAATAGTTCATTAAACATCAGAGCATTCATTCTGGAGAAAAACCCTACGTATGCAATGAATGTGGAAAAGCCTTCAACCAGAAGGAAAACCTCATTCACCATCTGAGAATAAATACTAGAGAGAAACCCTATGAATGTGATGGATGTGGGAAAGCTTTCATTCAGAAATCAAGCCTCATTACACAACAGAGAAGACAAACTGGAGAGAAATCCTATATATGTAAGGAATGTAGGAAAGCCTTCATTAGCAAATCAAATCTCACTGACCATGAGAAAATTCATAGTGGAGGGAAACCCTATATATGTAAGGAATGTGGAATAGTCTTCAGCCAGAGGCAGTATCTCATTAAGCATCTCAACATTCATACTGGAGAGAAATCTTGTGAATGTAATGAATGTGAATCTCCAAAGTATCTCCACTTCCAGGCTGTGCAAATTTTTGCCAATATTTTAAGGAAGCAGTTGTGACTGTGCAATTCAAGATGTCTTTCTCCTCTTGGAAAAGTGCACTTGCAGTTTGTTCTGAATTCTGCTCCTCCCACATCTTCTTCCACACTCATCTGTGTTCAGTTTGTTACCACTCATTTATGCATCAGAATATGAGATTTCTATTAATTTATGTCAAGATGGGCTTTCCACTTATTTCAAATTATCCTGGTTGTTTTCACTGCTTCTTCAATCCATTACATTCTTGATAAGCATTTTAAAAATGACCATTTTTAAATAATGCTGTTGATTATGGTAGCATTTTCTTTTTTTTTTTTCTTTTTAAATTGTGGGCAAAAATCAAATTTTTCACAATACTTACTAATATTTGTAAAGTGATATATAAATATATATGCACATATGTGCATTTGTTTATATAAATGGTATTTATAAAATACCATATATATATATTTAAAAGGTGCTTAGATTACCTCAATATTTCACAGAAATTACAGGGGTTCCCATGTTCCCCACCTCCCACACCTCTCACTTCTTCCCACACAAATATCTTTCATCAGTGTGGCACATCAACTGCAATGGATATACACATGCTTGGGACTTGTCACCAAGCAGAGACCACAGTTCACATCGTAGACCACACTCACTCCCACACAGTTCTGCATGGTATATGCTGATGTAAAATGGCCTACATCCATTGCTGCAACACCACTCAGGACAAGCCCCAAGTCCTGAAAAAGCCCCTGTATTTCAACTGAATTTTCCCTCCCTTCCCCAAAAGAATCCAACAGCCACTAGCTGTACCTCTCTGTTATAATTTCTTCCATTGCTAGAATCACAATATGTCCACAACAGAATACCATTAAGTCCACTCTAGTATATAGCTCTTCCCCCAATCCTGAGGGGACTGCAATGGTGATGTCCACTCCACCTCCAAGTGAGAGAGGGCTTATATCCCTTGGATACAGTGGATGGGATTATCCTACATGTAACTCCAGGCTGGCTCCATTCCCTGGGATGGCCATTGCCCATTGTCATCTCCCCTCCAGGTGACTTGGATGTGTCCATTGAGCTGTAGGGTAGGAGTTGCAGCACCACCAAGATTCCAGGCACAGCTGGCACATAGGTAGGCCAGAGTCTCCAGTCTCTGGAAGTACACTTAAAAACTCCAGCATCACATATAGGTTTGAATAGCAGGGACTGATGGACCATGTGCAGGGAGGACTTATTTGAGTCCAACTCTGTCACTGTCAGGAGCACAGATTCCAAAGTAGAGCCCACTAATAAGGTATCAATCTCTGGGTCTATTCCCACTTATGTACTATCTGGGTGTCTCCAGAGCCTTCAGGAGCCCCTCTGTGTGGGGTGATATCCACTTCGGTGTTCTATGTGATCCTACAGAAGTGTGTAAGCGTTACTTCTGGGATGACCTCTCGACTCTCTTTGAAGTGTCTTAGCCATATGAACTCATTTGAAACAAATGAAAATGACAACACAACATATCAAAACCTTGGGATGCAGCCAAAGCAGTCCTGAGAGAGAAGATCATAGCCATAAATACATATATTAAAAAAGAAGATAGAGCTGAAATTGAAGAATTAACTGCACACTTGGAGGAATTGAAATAACAACAACAAACTAAACCTACAGGAAGTAGTAAGAAGGAAATAAAAAAGATTAGAGTAGAACTAAATGAAATGGAGAATAAGAAAGCACTGGAAACAAGAAACAAAACCAAAAGCTGGTTCTTTGAGAAGATCAATAAAATTGACAAACCCTTGGCCAGACTAACAAAGAAAAAGAGAGAACAGATGCAAATACATAAAATAAGGAATGAGAAAGGGGATATCACTACTGACCCCACAGATATAAAGAGTATCATAAGAGGATACTTTGAAAAATTATATGCTAACAAGAATGATAATTTAGAGGAAATGGACAAGTTTCTAGAAACCCACAAACAGCCTACATTGATGAAAGAAGAAATAGATAAATGCACCAGTCCAATTACAAGTAAAGAGATAGATTCAGTCATCAAAAATCTCCCAACTAAGAAGAGTCCAGGACCAAATGGCTTCGCAGCTGAATTCTACCAAACATTCCAGAAAGAGCTAACACCAATTCTACTTAAGCTCTTCCAAAAAATAGAAGTAGAAGGAATATTGCCTAACACATTCTATGATGCCAACATTATCCTAATAACAAAACCAAATAAAATTACCACAAGTAAGGAAAATCACAGACCAATTTCTCTAATGAACCTAGATGCTAAAATCCTCAACAAAATACTTGCTAATCGCATTCAACAACATATTTGATGGAGTTTCAAAGGCCATGACTACCTACAATAAGCAGATCACTT
>JAKSZT010054482.1:16972-67162 GCA_026826555.1 Tolypeutes matacus | reverse complement strand
CTCATCCGCGGCACCGTTTTCACGGACCCAGAGCCTGACCGGCAACACAATTACAAGTAAAGAGATAGATTCAGTCATCAAAAATCTCCCAACTAAGAAGAGTCCAGGACCAAATGGCTTCGCAGCTGAATTCTACCAAACATTCCAGAAAGAGCTAACACCAATTCTACTTAAGCTCTTCCAAAAAATAGAAGTAGAAGGAATATTGCCTAACACATTCTATGATGCCAACATTATCCTAATAACAAAACCAAATAAAATTACCACAAGTAAGGAAAATCACAGACCAATTTCTCTAATGAACTTAGATGCTAAAATCCTCAACAAAATACTTGCTAATCGCATTCAACAACATATCAAAAGGATTATACACCATGACAAAGTGGGTTTCATCCTGGGTATGCAAGGATGATTTAACATAAGAAAATCAATCAATGTAATACACCAGATAAACAGATTGAAACAAAAAAATCACATGATCACCTCTATAGATGCAGAAAAAGCATTCACCAAAATACAACACTCTTTCCTCATAAAAACACTACAAAAGATAGGAATAGATGGTAACTTTCTGAATATGGTAAAGCGTATATATGAAAAACCCAAAGCTAACATCATTTTCAATGGTGAAATCCTAAAAGCCTTCCCTCTGAGATTGGAAACTAGACAAAGATGCCCACTATCACCACTCCTATTTAACACTGTCTTAGAAGTACTTGTGTGAGCACTGAGACAAGAAAAGGGCATAAAAGGCATCCAGATTGGAAAAGAAGAAGTAAAAATTTCATTATTTGCAGGTGACATGATCCTATACATAGAAAGCTCTGAGAAATCTACAAGGCTTCTAGAACTTATAAAGGAGTTCAGTAATGTTGCGGGTTATAAGATCAATGCTCAAAAATCAGTAGCATATCTATACACCAATAACAAGCAAACTGAGGAGGAAATCAGGAAAAAAATACCATTTACAATAGTAACTAAAACAATCAAATACCTAGGAATAAATTTAACTAAAGATGTAAAGGACTTATATACAGAAAACTACACAACACTATTAAAGGAAATCCAAGAAGACTTAAATAAATGTAAAAATATTGCCTGTTCATGGATAGGAAGACTAAACATCATCAAGATGTCTCTCTTGCCTAAACTAATCTACAGATTTAATGTAATCCCAATAAAAGTCAACACTGTATTTTTTAAGGAACTGGAAAAACTAACCACAAAATATATTTGGAGAGGCAAGAGGCCCCGAATTGCCAAAGATATATTGAAAAAGAAAAATGAAGTTGGAGGTATCACACTACCTGACTTTAAAACATACTACAAAGCTACAGTGATCAAAACTGCATGGAATTGGCACAAGGATAGACCTACTGACCAATGGAACTGAATTGAGAGTTCTGATCTAGATCCGTGCATATACAGTTATCTGATATTTGACAAGGCCACGAAGCCCACTCAGTTGGGAGAGAATGGCCTCTTTAACAAGTGGTGCTTGGATAACTGGATATCCATATCCAAAAGAATGAGAAAAGAATGCCATCTCACACCTTATACAAAAATCAACTCAAGATGTATCAAAGATCTAAATATAAGAGCCAAAACCATAAAGACCTTGGAAGATATATAGGGAAGCATCTACAGGACCTTGTAATAGGAAATGGTTTCATGAACTTTACAGCCAAAGCACGAGCAGCAAGAGAAAAAATAGATAAATGGGATTTCATCAAAATTAAAAACTTTGCACCTCAAAGGATGTTATTAAGAAAATAAAAAGGCAGCCTACCCAATGGGAGAAAATATTTGGCAACCATATATCTGATAGGAGCCTAATATCCTGCATATATAAAGAAACCCTACACCTTGAAAATAAAAGGACAAACAACCCATTTAAAAAATGGGCAAGTGACCTGGAAAGACACTTCTCCAAGGAAGAAATACAAATGGCTAAAAAGCACATGAAAAAATGTTCAACATCGCTTGCTATCAGGGAAATGCAAATCAAAACTACAATGAGATACCATCTTACACCCATCAGAATGGCAGCTATTAATAAAACAGGAGACACTAAATGTTGGAGAGGATGTGGAGAAATAGGAACCCTCATCCACTGCTCTTGGGACTGTGGTATGGTCCAGCCACTGTGGAGGACAGTTTGGCGGTTCCTCAGAAAACTAACAATAGATCATCCGTATGATCCAGCAATTACACTGCTGGGTATATACCCAGAAGAACTGAAAGCAAAGACATAAACAGATATGTGCATACCAATGTTCATAGCGGCATTATACACCATTGCCAAAAGTTGGAATCAGCCCCGGTGCCCATTAACAGATGAATGGATAAGCAAAATGTGGTACATACATACAATGGAATGTTACTCAGCTGTAAGAAGGATTAAAGTGCTAACACATGGAATAACGTGGATGAATCTTGAAGACCTTATGTTGAGTGAAGCAAGCCAGTCTTTGAAGGATAAACAATATATGACCTCACTGATCTGAACTGGGGAAAGTGAGCAGTCTCTTAGAACCATTTTCTGAAAGACAGGTTAACAAGGGAGAGTAAGAGAAGAGCAGGCTTTGAGCCGTCACTCATATGGACATAATCTATGGTAAGGGGAGAGATTGTGGTTGCATGTTGGGGGATGGGGCAAATAGGTGGTGGTGTTCCTGGGTTTGGTGATGAAGCACTGGTGGGAAAGTGGATTAGGAAGGGCAGTTTCAAATTCCCAGGGCATGTAACTGTGAATCTTGACATTCAATGGGTCGGGATAGGATGGTGTCATGTGCCCTGGGGGGCTGGGGGGAAGGGAACAGTCAAGATCTAGTGAGGTGTTTGGTGATCATGGGAAAGGTTTTCCATTACCTTACAGTAATGGACACAGGACATGGTAAATATCATCAAAATTATTAAACTGTATCATCTAAATTGTAAACTATACTGTAAATCATTGAAAATGTTTAGTTGCTATATTTTGCTATCTGTATAACAGTTATAACAATGCTAACATCCAAAAAAGGGGGGGGGGTAAATATGGGGTGGGGAAGGGGGGGTGGTTTGGTATCTGGGAGTCTCTGATACTCCGTGTGTGACTTTGCTGTGACCTAAAACTTCTTTAAAAATTAAATGAAAATTTGGGAGACAATGGGGATTGAGAGGGGGAAGGTGTCACGGCACACCGGACACCCAATAACACAGTGATAAAAGGAAAAAAAGAATATATATATATATATTTTTAAGGCATTTCTTTAGCTTTTTTCCCCATTTTTTAGTGTCCCAATCCGCTAATTATATTTTGTTTTGTTTTGTTTTGTTTTGTTTTTTTGTGTGTGTGTTTGTTTTTTTTCCTGAGTATCCTTATGTTGGTCTCTTGCATGTAAGCTTATCATTGTTTCTTTTTCCTATTAAGTGTATTTGATTCTTTTATGGACTACATGTTCATGGAGGATTTGGATCACAGAAGGGTTACAATGGGTACTGCAAGAGATTATTGGAGGGGGGTGTCTGGGAGGGGGGATTCATGGGAGATAGTTCATCTGAATATACATGAAAGATATACAAAATTGTTCAAAAGATCAAAAGATGGGGCATGGTCACAATGGGTGGACAATCACACAATAAATGAGGGATTCTGAATTCCTAGCCTGGAGAGCTCTGCCACAGTCTCCAAGAGAGCAGCAATAGGCCTCTGAGTGCAGAGACAGTGTCTGTCAAAAGATGATGACCCACTGATGAGTTCTTTTTATTGATGACTACCCTTGTGAGTCTTTGCTCTTGTAACTGAGACTTAGCTTGCTGTTGTGGGGTGCCTAAGGGTTGCCACCTGAGAGCCTCCTTGTTGCTCAAATGGGGTCTCTCTAAGCCAAACTCAGCATATGAATGCATTACCTTCCCCCCAATGTGGGACATGACTCCCAGGGATGAGCCTCCCTGGCAAAGAGGGATTCATACCAAGTGCCAACTGGCAACACAACTGAAAAAGACCTTGAATAAAAGGGAGAAAAAGTAAAGACAAATGAGTTCAAGTGGCTAAGAGACTTCAAAGAGAGTCGGGAGGTCATCCCAGAGCCAACTCTTACACACACCTCAGTAGGAGCTCATAGAACATCAAAGTGCCAATCACCCCACACAGAGGGGCTCCTGAGAGCTCTGGAGACACCCAGGTAGTACATAAGTGGGAATAGACCCAGAGATTGATGCCTTATTAGTGGGCTCTACTTTGGAATCTGTGCTCCTGAGAGTGACAGAATTGGACTCAAATAAGTCCTCCCTGCACATGGTTCATTGGTCCCTGCTATTCAAACCTATATGTGATGAGAGAGTTTTTAGGTATACTTCCAGAGACTGGAGCCTCTGGACAACCTATGTGCCAGGTGTGCGTGGAATCTCAGTGGAGCTGCAACTCCTACCCTACAGCTCAATGGACTCATCCAACTCACCTGGTGAGGAGACAATGATGGGCAATGGCCATCCCAGGCAATGGAGAGGGCCTGCATCTGCAGGCAGGATCATCCCACCCACCATATCCATGGGATATAAGCTCTCTCTCACTTCAGGGTGGAGTGGACATCACTATCACAGTCCCCTCAGGATTGGGGGAAGAACTATGGACTAGAGTGGACTTCATGGTATTCTGTTGTACACATATGGTTATTCTAGCAATAGAAGAAATTATAACAATGAGGTGGAGCCAGTGACACTTTCAGGGCAGGGAGGGGATGTGCACTTGAAATACAGGGGCTTCTTTAGGATTTGGAGGTTGTACTGAGTACTGTTGTGGCAATGGATGTAGACCATTTTAAAACAGCACACACCACTCAGAACTGGGTGGGAGAGAGTGTGGTCTACGATGTGAACTGTGGTCTATGGTTTGTGGCAAGACCCCAGGATGTGTAAGTCCATTGAGGGTGGTGGGCCACACTTATGGGAGATGTTTGTGTGGGATGTGGTGGGAGGTGTGGGAGGTGGGCAACATGGGAATCCCGGTGGGCTCCATGTAATATTTTAAGTAATCTAAGCACCTCTTAAAATATATTTATATATATATATAAATAACATTTTTGTAAGCAAATGCACATATATGCATATATATTTATATATTATTTTACAAATATTGGTATGTATTGTGAAAATTTTGATTTTTACCCACAATAAAAAATAAATAAATTTTAAAAAATTGTTCTTTTTTCCTTTTATCACTGTATTATCGGATGTCCAGTGTACCACGACACCTTCCCCCTCTCATTCCCCAGTGTCTCCCAAATTTTCATTTAATTTTCAAAGAAGTTTTAGGTCACAGCAAATTCACACATCGAATGCTAGAGACTCCCATATACCCAACATCCCTCCCTCTTCCCCACCCATATTAAAACCTTTTTTAAAATGGATGTTAGCATTGTTATACTATACAGATAGTAAAATATAGCAACTAAACATTGTCAATGGTTTACAGTATAGTTTACAAATTAGATGGTACAGTTTAATAATTTTTGATGATATTTACTATGTCTTGTGTCCATTACTGTAAGGTAATGAAAAACCTTTCCCATGACCACTAAATACCTCTTTTAATCTTAACTTTTTCTTCCTCCTCATCCCCCTAGGGCATATGACACTCCCCTGTCTTGACTCATGGTATGACAAGATTCATAGTAACATGCCCTGGGTATTCCAACCTGCTCTTCCTAATCTACCCACCTGTCAACCCTGCACCTCCAAGCCCAGTAATATCACTACCCATCTGTCCTATCCTTCAAAATGCAACTATTCTCTATCCCTTTACCATAGATTATGTACATATGGGCGATGGCTCAAATCCTACTCTTGGGAGAAGATAATTTTGATTCCATTGGGAATCTGAGGTTTTCATATAAGAATGTGGAAAGTAGTTATTCCTGTACTGCTAAAATAAAATACCTGTTAATCAATATAATCATGATAATTGTATGCTGTAAGAAATTTGCTTTGATACAGTTTCCAAAATCATTTTAGTTGTAATCTAAGCATCTTCTAAAATATAAATTAATAAATAAATTAATTAATTAATAATTTTAGTAACATACATATGTAGGGTATGAGAAAAGTTAAAATATAGAACAAAACCTGAATCAATACAGAAAGTGCAGAAGTTTCATGAAAATTTTTGTAGTTAAATTTGGGGGAAAAAAAAGTTGAGCAAAATGTATTGAGTATATCTATAAAGTTTTAAAAACTATAATATCAAATATTATACTGATGCAAAGTTAAAGTTTTGTTCTTTCTCTGTTAAAATAACAAAACTCCTCAAATCAGTGGTCTGTTTCAGCAAAAGTTTGCAAAAAGTTTTTGTCCTGACTAATCAGTATACAAAAGAAAAATCACTTTTATCAAAATTGCTTCTTACACTTTAACCTTATCATTTCCTTGGCTGTTTAAGAAAAATAAATCTTATCACTTTAAAAAGAACATAATGTTCAAAACTGTCTTCTCAGAGTCAAATTCTGAAAAATATCTTTCACCTTGGGGAAAAGTGACATATGTGTCACAAAAACAATCTCTCTGCCTTGAAATCAAAAGGTGAGTGATTTAGCTTATGTTCATCTGATTTGCCCCACCTCCACTAAAGGAGCAGCTCTATGGCTGCAGAAAAAGAGTGGCCATTGAGGGCTGCCAGGGATGGTGCATAGCAGTAGATTATCACGAATTAAAATAACACCACTACTGTCTGCAGCAGTCCCAAATATTGCAAGTGTATTGCAAAAATTAATATCCAGTTATGTCATTATCACTTTGTTTTAAAACTTGCTAAGGCTTTCTTTAGTATCTCCTTAGGCAAATCAATCCAGCCTGCACTCACATTCATGTGAGAAGGTCAACAGTGGATTTTGCAGTGCTTCTCCAAGACTGTGTGCACAGCCCAACCATCTGTCCTGGCCTGGTGGCAAAGGTTCTGGCTGCATAGAAAAACCTGTGGCTGTGATCCTATTGATGATATGACATTAATCAGTATCTTTTTTTTTTTTTTTTTTTTTTTTTTGGAATTAAAAGAAGCACCAGAGACAATGGTATCTTATCTTAAGAGTCTGGGATGGGCAACCAATTAGGACAAGCTACAAAGTCCTGGCTGTCTATCAAATTCTTAAATGGTGTTTAGTTGAGTCAAACAAAAACTGTACCCTCTGTTGTAATTGATAAAGTACAATACCTTCTCATATTAATAGAGTTCATAATATTGTTGGGGTACTGAAAACCCTTCATCCCTCATTTAGCTTAGATTATTGCTAATTGAAAATTTTTCCCAAGTGCCAACTGGCAACACAACTGGAAAAAGACCTTGAATAAAAGGGGGAAATGGTAAAGACAAATGATTTCAAGTGGTTAAGAGACTTCAAATAGAGTCGGGAGGTCATCCCAGAGGTAACTCTTACGCACACCTCAGTAGGAGCTCATAGAACATCTAAGTGCCTATCACCCCACTCAGTGGGGTTCCTGAGAGCTCACAGTGTGAACTGTGGTCTATGGTTGGTGGCAAGGCTCCAGGATGTGTAAGTTCATTGAGGGTGGTGGGCCACACTTGTGGGAGATGTTTGTGTGGGATGTGGTGGGAGGTATGGGAGGTGGGCAACATGGGAATGCCAGTGGGTTCCGTGTAATATTTTGGGTAATCTAAGCACCTCTTAAAGTATATGTATATATATATATATATATATATATATATAAATGACATTTTTGTAAGCAAATACACATATATGCATATATATTTATATATCATTTTGCAAATGTTTGTATGTATTGTGAGAATTTTGATTTTTACCCATAATAAAAATAAATAAATAAATAAATAAATAAATAAATAAATAAAACCACTATATGTGTTAATCAGAAAAGGTTGTGCATGGCAATGAGAAACCCCCCCCCCAGAAGGCTGTTTTTACAAAAAAAAAAAAAAAAAAAAAGAGCAAAAAGGGCAAGAACACAAGTTTAAGCAGTAAGACGGGGGGTGGTAAACCTTAACTCACCCTGTAAATTGGTGGTAGTCTGTACCAATATTAGCTTTTGGTGAGGTTTGTGGCAGAGGCAACATTCTAAGCAAATACCCCTTAGGTTTTAGTCACAATTTCAAAAAGAGGCCAAAGTACAATATAGCCCCTTTAAAAAGCAACCATGTGCAGCATACCATGCCCTGTTTCAAGTGAAAGGCTTAACCCAGAAGTGTCCAGTCACTCTGAAGACTTTCATACCTATCAGGGATGGATTGCAGATATTAAAAACAAGACAGGAACAATGCACTTTTGTGGGCTCCCCTCTGTGGGGGAGAGATCTGTGGAAGAACATCTTAGATGCCTGCAATCAATGACAGGTAACTGTCTATCATGTCCCTGTTCCCTCCTCTAACATCTCTCTTGGGACTGTTGAGGAAGATGCCCTCATGAAGATCCAGAGCTATACCATTGAGAACAAAAAGCAGCAGAGTGGCTACACTGAAAAGGCAAATATCATAGATACCAGACCTTGTGGTACCTAGCCCAGAAGTTCCAACTGCCTGTCACTTGCAAGCAACTCATGAACATCATCCATGAGTGTCCATTGTGCTCACTGTGACAATTATCTCACCAGATGAAACATAATGGCCAAGCACAGACTCCAGTAACAGAATGGCAAGTGGATTACATTGGTCCCCTCCCACTCTCAGAAGGAGCAAGGTATGCTTTGACTGCCACAGACACTACCATGAATCTCTGGTAACCAGATCTTATAGAAAGAATAAATGGCTTTTATTTATTTTTTAAACAATTTATTGAAGTATATCATTCATACATGAACATACACAAACTAAGTGTTCAGTAAACATTTTGTCCCACAAAACAGACATGCATAACATCATACAGGGCTCCCACACGTCACCCCACCACAAATACTTTGCATTGTTGTGAAACATTTATTAACAAACTCATCATCAAAGTATTACTACTAACTATAGTCTGTATCTTACTCTCCTATACTTTTTTTTTTTTTTTTTTTTTGGCAGAGAAAAAATTTAATTGACCAATATTCATATGGGAAAAATATTCAGCCACTAAAAATCAAAGTAATTGAAAAATAAAGAATGTTCTACCTGCCAAATTAACAAAGATTAAAAACTAATTATACTTGGCATGTGAGAGGGAAAGCTGGAACAGAACTTTTACATATTGTAGATGAGAGTACAAATTGGTGCAAGTATAATTTTTCTAGGAAAGAAATTGACAACATATGTCAAGATCTTTAAAAATTTCCCCATATTCATATCCAAAATTCTACTTCTAGGATTTTTTAAGGATTTATTTATTTCCTTTTATCCATTTTTACTCCCCCCCCCTCATTTTTGCTGTTTTTGTGTCCATTTGATGGGCAACTCTCTGTGTCTGTTTCCTGCCCTCTCTTCTCCTCCTCCTCCTGTCTTCACTGGGACTTGATCATCAGAACCTCTGATGTGGGAGAGAGGTGTCCTACTACAGCCTGAACCACCTTAGTTCCTGGTTTTTTGGTGCATCTCATCTTGGCTCTCCCTTGTGTCACTGTCCTATTACATCATCATCTTGCTGTGTGGCTCATGGGGCCTGATGGGGCACCTGCACATGGGGCCTGGGAGCTCACCCACTCATGGGGCCTGGCAGTGCACCCACACATGGGGCCTGATGGCTCACCCACTTGTGGGGCCTGGTGGCACAACCATGCATGGGGCCTGGGGGGCTCACCTGCTCACAAGGCCTCATGGTGTACCCACACGTAGGACCTGGTGGCACACCCATTCATGTGGCCTGATGGTGCACCTGCTCACAGGGCCTGGAAGTGCACCCACTCACAGGGCCTGACAGCACACCAACATGCAGGGCCTGGGGGACTCACACAGTTGTGAGGCCTGGCAGCACACCCACACATGGGACCTGATGGCTCACCTGCTTGCACGGACTGATGGTACACCCACACATGGGGCCTGATGGCTCACCTGCTCATGGGGCCTGGTGATGCACCCATGCATGGGGCCTGGTGGCGCACCTGTTCATGGGGCCTGGTGGCATACCCACTCATGGGGCCTGGGGAACTCACCTTCTTGTAGGACCTGATGATGCACCCATGCATGGGACCTTGTGGTCTACATGCCTTCTATATTTTTCTTTTTTAAATTTTCACCAGCAGGTCTCAGGGATTGAACCCAGGTCTCTCCACATGGGAGATGGATGCCCAACCATTTGAGCCTCATCTGTCTCCTTGATATATCTCTTAAAGTTGACCAAAGATAACTAGATTTACAGTCTTTTCCCATACAAGATGGTCATATAATAAATCAGGCTTAGTTTATCACCAGCATTCTAAAAGCCAGACCTAGGGAGAAATAATAGGTCTGGGAACACATGCATGTATTCTAATATAGTGATTTTAACCTACTCTGATTGTCACAAAATCAAGACAGCAAGAATATTAAATGGCCTTTTAAAATAATAATAATAAATAAAAGGTGATAAGAAATCTTTACAACAATGAACTAAGAGACTCTATCCAGCCTTAGCTTGTGGCCCAAAAGAGGAAATAAAAATAATTTGTTGTTGCCTATGCCTCAAACTCTACAAAGTGGAAGAAGATAAAATCATTTAACCATAGGCCTATGCAGCCCTGCTGGTTGGAAATCTTAAATCCATGGAAAATAAAAAATCACTCAAAAATACTGTTATGAAACCATAATCTAAATTCTCTAATTCCTGCTAAACTCCATGTGTGTAAGCCCACCAAATCATGTGATTATACTGCCAACCATTAATTTCCAATGTTGAATGTATAATCTTATTATTCCTTCTCCTCAGACTCCTGGAGGCAATAACCTCACAGCCCACTCTAAATTTCATGGCTAATTCCTATCCTTACCACAATTATAACTCTAATTTTCCTCATATCAGGAGGTCCATACATCTTCTGCACAATAACTCAGTTTATCCAGACAGCTGTCCAAAATGTCACCCATGTACATGTACATGATTTTCTCCTGCTGTAAAAATACAGTGCCAGCCCCCAAGCCAGAAGCCACAATATCTCAATGCTGAAAGGGGAACAATAACTGAATCCCAAAAGGCCCCATAACAGCAGAAAGCAGCCAGATGATTGAAACCCACCCTCCCATTCTCCTTCTCAACCCAACCATATCAAAAAAGTTGGGAATGTTAACCCCATTTAGCAAAATAACCCCCTGTGACCCCAATCAGTGCCAGCAGATCTCCCCTGCCCCAATAACAGATGATCCCAAACCCCCACCCCTGTCCCCAATCCAACAGGATATACTAATCTCAAAACCAACCATTAGAATATCACAAGATAATAGGAGGTACCTGTGCAATGATTAAAGAAACTTGTTTTAATATTAACAATTGGGGCAGGTAGAAGAAAATCTCAAAATTTTAAAGGAAAACAGAGATCATTCAGAGGGCCTGAGACAACAGCTACAGAAATCCATCCTGGTTTCCTTCATTTCTCTCTTACTTTTCCTCACCCCTAAAATCAATCATTTTACCCATTATAACACCATTAACGATAGTATTGCTGCTGCTTCTTTTGGGTCCTTTTCTCTTAACAGCTTCTCATCTGATTCATACACTGAATTGTATAATCAACAACTCAGGAATATTGAACAGCATCTTTTTGCTACATGAATGCCAATACCAACTTCTTCAGGACCAGAAATCAGAACCCATTGGACAAAATGGAAGGACACCCTACTCTGCCTCATAACAGCAGGAAGTAGCCAGACTGAGTCAATGCCCCAAATCCCCTCACCCTTCCATCCTGTCCAATACCTTATAACCCCAGGTCTTCAGGTCCCACATTATATATATATTAAAGAGTTAGGTATGCTAGAGTTTCCCCATTACAAGGCTCACAATGTATGATTAACAGACTGGGACCTAAAGAAAAGCATATTATGTGGAAGAATGCAACCAACTGTCTCCTTTCAAGAACAAAGGAACTACATGGCAATGGAGCAGAACAAGAAGAACCTCCACTAACTCCTGACCAGGGTTTTGTCAGCTCCTCTTGCATTCCAAGAATACTCTACCTCTTGGGCCACTACCCCCTAGCCATACAAGGGAAGGAATTAGCTTTTATAGCCCCTTATTGGCCCCCAGGCTGTACTCAGACACTAACCCTCTCCCCATAAACTAGCATTTCCCCACCTATTGATGTACTGTATAAATTCACATCTGCACCTTCCAGGGTTGGGCTGAAGTCTCTCTTCAGACCCCTGTCATGCTGGTGGGGGGCTGAAGTTTATTCTTCAGAGCCCTGTCATTGGGAGAGTTTCTCAATAAACTTTCTCCCTGCAATCAGCAGTGTCCATTTTCCAGTGAGCACTGCTTTTCTCTAACACATTTGAAAGGGCTGTTTCCTGACCCAGCACAATGGTTGCCTATATACATGTTTGGAGGAGTTGGGAAAATATTGTTCTTACCTTGATGAGCTTTCTTTTGACCAACAACTAGGAAGTTGCATTTTCAATCTTCACAAGGTGGAGATATCAAATACATAAATAAATATAAAATCAATATATAATGATCAAAATGTACAATATGGAAAGGAAAAGCCTTGAATTCATGGCTAAATGCCATGGAGACTGAGACTCACAAGGGAGGTGACTTTCCCAAGACCCCCATGTACAGGTCTTCAGGTTCCAAATCACAATCCACTATTTGAATTTGACTGATGTCTTCTTTGACCTCAGAGTGACAGCTCAGTGAGTGATTTTACAGTTGGAACCTCAAAACAGGAATGGGGTTTAAGAACTACATGAAAAGATATCTAGTAACTGGGCAGAGCAGGCTCAGCCACAAACTCACAAATCTCTGTTGGCAAGTATGGAAACAGAGGAGCTCAGAGCAAGGAAACTCCTAGAGGTCACTGCATCCTGATTTTGCATTTCCTGGGAGCAGTAGAGAGTGTGAAGACTGCACTGGTATCAGCAGACTGGCTGCAAATTCAAATTTGCCTATTTCTTGGACAATTTGCCAGCTGTCCTCTGCCTTGGATTCCACATCTGCAAAATTTAAGCTAATATAAGTGCCATCACCCTAGAATTGCTGTAGGAAGAGATGAATGGTAATTGCACAATGATGCTAGCATGTGCTTCATCTTCCAGATGGGTAAACAGAGGCTCTTTAGCAAAATCTCACAGCAAGTCCATAGTAGGTCAAATACCAGGGCACAGATTCCCTGATTCCTTTCACCAGTTTCTCTTACCTCTCATGTCATCCCCTTAAATTTCAATTTCCCCATTATAAAACAGAGATATTTTTACCCTAACACAATTGTGAGAAATAGAATAGATGAAACCATAGTTTTCAGTAACTGGACAGCAAGCAGTGCAGATCAGAGATCCCTGAGTAAGGGGTACAAATGTGATTACCCCCATCATATGGCCTGGAGACCATCTGAAGTCTCAGTGCAATCCAGGTGGGCCTGACAGTGATCCTGAGATCATGTCATGAGACTGAGAGTTTGGGAAGAAGGGTTAACTCAATTTTATGGCAGATTGGCAGAGAGAGAGCTGCATAGAGAGGAAAAGGCTGCAGAGAAAGAGAGAGGACTTTAGAGCTCTGCAGAGGGATCCCCTCAAGTCTTCAGCTGAACAAAGCACAAGAGCACATGGGGGCTAACCAAGGCTTCAGAAGACAACATGAAACAGTAATGGGCAGCACACTCCTCAGAGCTCACCTGGGACTGGGAGGAGTTCATGTTTCCACCAGGCAGAATGTAAGAAGCTCCAAATTTAGGGGTCTTTGGCAGAGTGTTCACAGTGCATTGCCTCTGTGGTAGGAAGGAATTAGCCCTGGAATGAAGGCTGCTGAAGACACACTTAACATAGATTAAAAGCACTACTCAGTGACACAAAAGTGCTTCCTAGAACAAAGCTCAAGAATACTTAAAGGAATATAAAAAGAAAATATGACGAGGTACATGGGCAGGGGAAGTGGGCTAGGTGGTGCCTAGGAACTGAGAGTTTAAGGATTTCTGTGTTTATACTGTTTAAGAGCTGAGGAAAATAGTCAAGGCACTTTTCCTTTTAATTCCAATTCTAACATCTCCAAAATTGGATTTCAGCTATCTACATTGTCATCTCTATAAGGATGTTCACAAAGCTGTTAGTTGTAACATTTCATCACTGGACACTTATTAGGCTGCAAATATATGTTAAATCAGTTATGGCAAATCCACATAAAGGATTATTGTACAGTGTAAAAAGTGAGGATTATCTGTTTCTCTTGATAAGAACTACTCTTGGCATCAAAATAAATGGCTAAGTGGAAAAACCAAGGTGCAGAGTATACCACACACCTGCTAAATCTTTTTCAGTAACCACCAGACAAATATCTAGATTGACAGGGGCAGTGAGTACTAGAAAAAGCTTTGGAAGACATGATATGAAAATAGAAGAGAAAATATCTGATTTTTTTTTGATATTTGAAAATATCTGAAACTTTGAAATTTAAAAAAAGAGATATATTGAAATCAATGAAATAGATTATTGAAAATGATTTGAACTTTTGTGTTCTTAAAATTTTTAAAATATATATGTGACTTTCATTATATTTCCATATGGCAACACTGGATTTGATTTGTGTACCACAATACACACATGCACACCATGTATGTATTATGCATAGACCATTTCTGGAAAGATACTCAAGAAATATTTTACATTTGTCTCTGAGTAACAAACAGGGTATCTGAATGGGATGAACAATTATTTTATGCTATTTCTTTACAAAATTTGAATAAGGAAGAAGAGTGCAATAAGTTTGAATATTGCTAATAGAAATTTTAAAAAATTGGCTCAGTCCTAGTTCTTTACAGTTTATAAAAAGCTGTCTAAATCCACTATATCCTCTGCATTAGGAGAGATCAGGCTAAGTTCAGACCAAATAGACATGAGCGGAAGTACCCCGTGGAGCTTTGGGAAGGCTGTATAGATGGATCTGACCCAGCTTTGAGGACCCTTTGCCCTTCCTCCTTTTTTCCTTCCTGCCATCTTAAAGTAGATATGACTGCTGCTCTAGGCTGGAACACCAGAAGCTGTCTTGGACCATGAGAGTGATTTAAGGATTGAAACACTATACCAAGATGCTGGTACAGAAAGAAAAATGATCACTGAATGTCATCCCAGGCAATCCAGAGTCAGTATGCACTGCCAACCACTAGAGTCCTTCCACATGGTCACAAGTTCTAGTTCCAAGGGATATGTGAAACAACTTGCAATTCATACATGGCAGTTTGTTGGAATTATTAAGAATGGAAATACTCTTTTCTGAGCTTGTGCCTGCAGTGTATAGGCTTAGTGATTCCTGTGGTCACCAGGTGGAGAGGGCCCACTGAATGCCATGACCAACATGGAGAAAAGCAGATCAGTGAGGAGGTTGAGAGAAAGAGATCTAGTTCTGATGACTTCACTTAAGCCACTGGGTCCAGCTATGCCTGAAATAGTTCTACATTTAGTGCTTCCCTTAGGTGAACCCATTCATTTCTTTTTTTGATTTAAGCTACTTGGAGTTGAGTTCTGTCATTAGCAAACAAAAGAGACCTAGCTACTGCCATGCCCTGGGTCCCCCTCACATTCAAGGTTACTCAGGACTGGGGCCAACATGAGAGCAATTAGCGTATCTGTGACTGCCTGTGGACAGAGATGCCTCAGGAGTTGGTGGACATCCTCTACCAGGTGAACTTCCAGGAAAGGCTTTGTTTCCTCTGAGCAAGGGGCAGAGGCCTCTGCTTTAAATCAGAGTGTCTTGTTAGGGTTCTGTTCTTAGCAGTAGAACTAGGAATGTGGCTGGGTTTTAGGTTAGAGTCACTCTTCTCCTTTTAGCTGATAAGGGAAATCCTGGAACCCTAACCCCCCTCAGCAGAAACCCATAACTTTAGGAAAATAAACTCCCCTTGGTCTCTTTCTCCCCTCCTCCCCTTTTCTGCATGGAATCTGCATCATTAGGAAGATAAGCACTCCCTGCCTGCCCCTTTGAACTGAAATTTACAACTCTAAACAGATAATGGCTCTTTTCCTCCCTAATAGCCCTGTGCTTTAGGAAGATAAGCTAACCTCAGCTCTTTTGCTTTTGTAATCTTGCCTCCTCCCTTGCTTAGGAATTTGCCCACTTAGAGTTCTGCTCAGAGTTCCTATATAAACTTATGAAAATCAGGACACAGCATTCAGAATTTGGAGACTGTATTCACCTCTGGACCCACGCATAATAAAACTTCATTCATCTGTCCCCTCAAGAGTGCCACTTGGGTTTCATTCTGTCTGCTGAAACATTTGGTTCCCTGACGGAAAACCCAATTGAGCAGGCCCGTTGTGCCTCCGGCTTGGGGCTGATGGACACAGCCAATGATGATCTCCAAGTGATCGAGGTAGACACTACCTGTCCTCTTGATGGGACCTCCTTCTGAGGTGGTCCCCACAGGCTGGTTCCCTACACCCTGGCCTGACTCAGTGGGGAGGCAGACTGAACAGTGCTAGAAGACTCTGGAAAGGTAAGGCCACAGGTGCCAAATCCTCAGTCAGGCCCATCTCTGGACAGAAGAGGAGACTGATCACCTCCTGAAATCTTGAGTACTGTGATTCCAGAATAGGGAAATCCCTGTGGGAGGGGCTGCATAACCTCTGAATGACTGTGTGAGTGAGTGAGGATGTCAGAGGCTTGTGTTTGCCATACAAGTCTGTGACTCCACTGTGTATGCTACAGAGCCTGCATGGGCTCTAACCTGTTTTCTGTGGCTACATCATATGGCTTAATGGCTCACCTTAACTTTGCCTGGGTGCCTTAGCTAAGATGAGCCAAATTTCTCAAGAGAGATGTGGACAGGTGGGCATCTGAGTGGCCTTGAAAGAGGCGACCCCTACCCTTGTCTGTCTTATGCCACCAGTGCAGGGTATGGGCTCATCACAGTCAAAACCTACTGTCTTAAACTGCATGCTCAAGAATTTCAAGAATGTTTTTTTCCAGAGATTATGGCATCTGGATGAACCCCGGCACCCACCAGACCTTATGTGAAGTAGAGTGGCCCACTTTTAATGTGACTGGCCCTCAGAAGGGGCCAGGGTCCATGCAGTGTGACTTGTGGTCACAAGAACTCCTTGCCACCCTGATTAGTTTCCTTACACCAACTCTTGGTTAGGGATATCCCAGACAGTGCCCCCCTTGGGTTTGATTGTGCATTGGAAAAAAGGGACAGAGCAAGGTCTTGGTTGCACAGGGAATGGGGCTCTGGAAGCCAGTCATTCATCAAGGACCCTCAGAGGAGGACCCACCCACCACCACCATATACTCTGGCCACTCTAGCCTCTCCTCCTAGCCTGGGAGTGCAGACAGAGCTCCCAGCAACACCTCCACCTATGGTCCCTACAGGAACATCAACCCCCTCTGAGGAAAGCCCTGCAGCCCCACTAGCAAGGAGGCTCCAGTCAGCAAAACCCACATTACAGATACCCCTCTGTGAAACACAAGGTCCAGCCCAAATCAGTGAGAATGGGACCAACAAACCCAGGAAGCCTCTATTATACTACCAGTCCTTCACAGCTACAGACCTCTTAAACTGGAAGCACCACACCCCCTTCCTACACAGAAAAGCACCAGGCCCTTATTGATCTCATGGAATCCATTTTCCAAACCCATTGTCCTACTTGGGATGATTGCCACAAACTCCTCCTGACTTTGTTTAATACGGAAGACAGATGACGGATTCAGATGAAAGTCTGAAAGTGGCTGCAGGAGCAGGCCTCTACTGGCATCTTAAACCCAGAAGATTGGGCATAAGAAGCAGCACCAGAAGTCCAACTGAACTGGGACTTCAACACTGAACAGGGACTTGCTGCACTCCAGCAATATCAGGAAGTACTCCTCCAAGGGGTCCAAGAATGGGCAAAATGACCCACAAACATGACAAGGATGACTTTAGTTACTCAAAAGCCCAATGAATCTCTGGGAGATTTCTATGAACGGCTTTGTGAGGCCTTCAGAATCTACATCACTTTTGACCCAGAAGCTCCGGAAAACCAGAGCATGGTGAATGCCACCTTTGTTGTGCAGGCAGCAATGGACATTAAAAGAAAGCTCCAAAAATTAGAAGGGTTCGTGGGGATGAACATCTCTCAACTCCTGGAAGTCACCAGCAAAATATTCATCAATTGAGATGAAGCCACCAAACAAGAAGCCAAGAAGTCAATAAAACATCAAGCCTCCCTACTGGCAGCAGCCTTGGGCATTCCTGACCCAACCAAATGATAAGGGCCACCTTGAAAAGGGAAGACAAGCACCAGAAGGGTACCTTTGGCCAGAGATCAATGTGCCTACTGCAAAGAAAGTGGACACTGGGAAAATGAGTGGCCCCAAAAGGCTCAGGCACATAGAGGGAACATCCCTAAAGGGAAATACTGACCTGAGCCCCAAGACCATTTGATTAGGCTGGCAGGGCTCAACACTGAATAAGGGTGACTCGGCTCACTGGAACTTGGCCCTCACAAGCCCATGGTCAAACTACAAGTTGGGGGCCAGTCAATGACTTTCATGGTGGACACTGAACATTCTGTGGCACAACCCCCATCATGCTCTTTAGTGGAAAAACCACTAATATCATAGGAGTGACTGTCAAGCAACCAGTCAAGCCAACAGCCTTTTTGCCAATGAAGAACTTGCCAACTTGGTGGCCATGAAGTGACTCATGAATTCCTGTAACTGCCTAAATGTCCAGTTCCCCTGCTTGGTGGACCTCTTAACAAAACTGGAGCCCAGATTACCTTCAAACCTGAAGGTCCAGCAAGCTTAAGTCCCAGGACCAGCCTCACTCTCTTCATCACTGTACCCCAAAGCAAAGAATGGAGACTTCATGCAGAAGAAAGTTCAAGTAAGAATCTGGAAAAACTGCTGGAACTTTCCCCCAGGGTTTGGGCAGAAAAAAACCCACTGGGAATGGCATGGAACCATGCACCCATCATTATCGACCTGAAGCCTGGAGCAGTCCCGGTCTGGCACAGGCAGTATCCGATTCCCCGTGAAGCACATTTGGGCATAGTTGAACACATAGATGGCCTGAGGAAAGAAGGAATTCTAATTGAGTGCCAGTCACCCTGGAACACCCCATTATTACCAGTAAAAAAGCCAGATGGGACCAGATATTGACCAGTGCAGCATTTATGAGCCATTAATAATGCCACTCTCACCTTACATCAGGTTGTTCCCAATCTGTACACTTTGCTAGGGCAGCTGCCACCTGAAGTCACCTGGTTCACTTGCCTAGAGCTGAAAGACACCTTCTTCTGCCTGCAGCTGCCCCCCCCCCAAGCCAGCCTCTGTTTGCCTTTGAATGGGAAGATCCCAAAACCCAGCAGAAAATTCAGATAACCTGGACTGGGCTTCTGCAAGAGTTCAAAAACCCCCTACCCTTTTTGGGGAAGCCTTGGCAGCAGATTTGGCCACCTGCCTCTGTGAAGTCTGCAGGTGTGCCCTCTTGCAATACATAGATGACCTCCTACTTGCCAGTGAAATGGAAGAGGACCTCTGGAGAGGGACCCAGATTCTCCTACAACTTCTAACACAGACTGGGCACAAGGTGTCTTGGAGAAAGGCCCAGATCTGTAAACATCAGGTCAGGTACCTGGGGTTCAACATCACACAAGGGCACCGGATGCTCAGACCCAAACAAAAGAAAGTGATCTGCACCATCCCTCCCCCACCACAAAAAGAAAGCTTCATGAGTTCCTCAGGGCTACAGGGTTCTGATGCATCTGGATTCCTGGGTTTACAGCCATGGCCAAACTGCTTTATGAAGTTCTGGTGGGTCCAGAAAAAGATCCTCTTGCCTGGGGAGAAGCTCAACCAGGGGTCTTTCAAACCATCAAAAGACAACTCGGCTGAACCTCTGCCTGGGGGCTCCCAGATGTAACCCAAAACTTTAACTTGTTTGTGCATGAAAAGAACAAAGTAGCATTGGGGGTTCTCACACAAACAGTTGGCCCCTGGCAAAGACCCATCACTTACCTCTCCAAGCAGCTGGACCCCATGGGTGCAGGGTGACCACTCTGCCTGAAAGCCCTGTCAGCAACCATAACCCTCATCAAAGAAGTCAACAAATTAGCTCTTGGACAGGCAATTAATGTCATGGTGGCACATGCACTCACTGCCCTAATGACCTCACACAGGCATCGGTGGATATCGAATCCCCAGGTCGCACACTACCAAGGTCTACTCTGTGAAAAGCCCAGAGTGACAATACAAATGGTGTGCAGTCTAAACCCTGCCACCTTTTTGCCAGATGAGGAAGGAGCTCCTGAGCATGACTGTGTTGAAGTGACTGAAGAAGTTTATGCCAGTTGCCCCAACCTCCAAAACAAACTGCTCCCTTCCCCAGATCAGACAATACTTACAGATGGGAGCAGTCTTGTTAAAAATGGGGAAAAGCTTGCTGGATATGCAGTCACCACTACTAAATGGGTGGTGGAAGCAGCAACTATACTGCGGGGATGGTCTGTGCAATGAGCAGAACTCTGGATGCTGGTCCAAGCCCTGCAGTTAGCCACTGGGCAAGTGGTAAATATTTACACTGACTCTAAGTATGCACTTACTACCATTCATATCCATGGGTCAATTTATAAAGAAAGAGGTCTCCTAACCACAGAGGGAAAGGGAATCAAAAACAAAGAAGTAATCCTCCAACTGTTAGAAGCAATCTGGAAACCAGAAAAAGTTGCCACCATCCACTGTCAGGGACATCAGAAAGGAATGGATATGTTCATTCAAGGAAACAGGCTATCTGACAAAGTAGCTTGGCAAGCAGCTGAAGGAACCCATGGAATAAGAGTTCCAGAATTGACAACAGTTTTCCCTCTTAGGACAAGAGACAAATCAACTAAACTATACCCAGGAAAAACAGGAGTGGGATAAGAGAGAAGGGGGAAGCCAACCCCCTGAAGGAACTAGGCCAGATTTTTGCCCAAAAGGAGCCACTCATGCCCTCATCCAGAGATACCACCAACTCTCCCACCTAGGGAAAACTGCACTAGAAGTCTTGCTTGGGAGATACTACTACATAGCCCAGCTAACTTCTCTCTGTGCCACCATCAGCAACCAGTGTCAAGTTTGTGCCAAAAACAACCCTTTGCAGGTCCCCTGTGCTCTGGCAGGTGTCCAACACACAGGGATGGTCCCCTTTAAAGATCTCACAGTAGACATCACAGGAGTGAAACCAAGTCAGGGTACAAATATCTATTGGTGATGATATGCACCTTTTCAGTCTGGGTTGAAGATTTCCCCATTCACCCTGAAAAGGCAAGAGAAGTGACTAAGGCTTTACTTAGAGAAATCATTTCATGACACAGCTGCCACTGTCAATTGGAAATGACAATGGCCTGGCCTTCTGGGCTGCCATAGTCCAAGAGCTAGCAAAAATGGAATCAAGTGGAAACTCCATACCACTTACAGGACCCAGAGTTCAGGGAAAGTTGAATGCATGAACTGAACCCTCAAAGCCAGATACACTCATTGGCACAAGTGATTTTACAAAACAGGTGAGGATTAGACTTGCTCACCACAAGTTCAGGGGGTATCTGTCAGGCCATGGAGGAAGAATGCTGTTTCTATGCAAACTCCTCAGGGATAGCTAGGGACAAAATGGCCCTACTAAAGGAATGAGCCAAAGACCATTTAAACCATGTATACCAGGCACCTGCCAATGGGAACTACTTCCAGTATCTCCTCTCCTGGATTTTGCCATTTATGCCAGTAATAGCCTGTCTTTTTCCTCTTAAATTTCAGGCCATGCAATCTGTGGTACCTAACACAATATATCACTTGTCACTTAAATGCCTTAAAACACCAAGTAATGTCTCATGTTAAATATCAGCCCTTGGGGACTATAAAAAATTCCCCATGTTAACAGATGATGCCCCATAAAGATTTATAAGGGCACCAAAAGGGGGGAATGATAAGTGAAGTGCTGGGACCCTAACCCCCCTCAGCAGAAACCCACAGCTTTAGAAAATAAACTCCCCTTGGTCCCTTTCTCCCCTCCTCTCCTTTTCTCCATGGATTCCACATCATTAAGAAGATAAGCATTCCCCACCTGCCCCTTTGAACTGAAATTTACAGCTCTAAACAGATAATGGCTCTTTTCCTCCCTAATAACCCTGTGCCTTAGGAAGATAAGTTAACCTTGCTCCTTTGCTTTTGTAACCTTGTCTGTCCACTTGCTTAGGAATTTGCCTGCTTAGAGTTCCACTTAGAGTTCCTATATATACTTATGAAAATTGAGACATGGCACTCAGAATTTGGAGACTGAATTCTCCTCTGGGCCCACCCAGACATATATTCATTCTGTCTGCCACAACATAGCCATTTCCAGGCATCTATCATTTACTGGAGAGAAGGTTAGGGCCCAGTTTCCTGATGAGTAAGCACCTGCTTCCAGGGTTTTCAGTATCCAGCCTTCCTTGACTCTTCCATGTACTGACTATGCATCCATTGCTCTTCTTCTCTTATACTTCAAACTATCATTTCAGAAAGGAAACACTCAAGATGCCAGTGTGTTTAGTTTATCATGAAATGGAGGGGTTTTTTACCCTTTCTTATATTTTCAGAATAAAAATGAAACTTTAATGATATGTTTTAAAATATTTTCTCCAAAAGCAATGACCTTAGCTCAAGTCATCTATTTGGCTATGTATATCTGCAGGTGAAGATGGAGAACATTTGATTCCTTTAGGTTCTTGGCCATGATGAACAAAAGAATTTATGAACATGCCAGTTTAATTAGGCCAGTAAAAATAATTTATTTGGGAAATTGGGGAAAGAACAGAGCTTGCTGAGAAATGGGAGAGAAAGATGGAAATGCACACCAAGACCTGGTGTGGGCCCCTCTAGGCAGAGTGTGCAAGCTTTGCCTCATGTGATTACCTTTTAAACTGTTAATTGTTCCTCCCCCTTGTTAATGATAAGGGGATGGGCCCAAGTGGTTATTGGTTACCCTGCCTCTGTTGGGGTCCAATTGTGAGGCCTTTGTGGAATATCTGGGGCTAAGGGGAGGTCCTAGAAAAGGAACCTGGGAACTCAAGGTTAAATTCAAAGTCCCAGTGATGACTTACAGGCATGTTGTCTGCTGGCCATGTAGTCTGACATCTATGTTGTCTGTCAGCCATGTTGTGGTTCATCTTCTCCTCCATTACCCTGTACTAACCTGCCTCAACATCCCCCTCAGAGAGTTCACACCCTTATTCTTAAGGGGGTGCTGAGGGCAATGATCATTCTTCTGTAATTACTTCCTGCTGGCTGGGTAGTAGTCCCTGCCTGACAGGGTGTAAACCTCTCTGGCTATTTTATTGAGGTTGAGGGAAGATGGATCTGACACTGCAATTGGAACCGGCTGAAATCCCCGTGTGATGGATATATTGTTTTGGAAGGCATTGATTCTGGAAGAAATAAATGTGGTTAGAATTTTGTAGATATGTGGCCCCACTAAAAGGACAAAGAAGATAGTGGTAAGTGGGACCAAAAAGGCGGATCAGCTATGACATACTAGATCATGAGAATGAGAAAGGCCAGGTGATTTCAGAGGCTGAATGCTCCTGAAGTTGCTGGGCTTCATCTTGCCAGTTTCAAATGCTGTTTAGGACTATTCCTGAGTGATTTATGTAGAAACAGCAGTTTTCTTGAGATAGGCATGTTCCCTGCCCCCATGCTGCTGTTAACACGTTAGGGACTCTGCAATTTTGCAGTACTACAGCAGCAAGAGAGTTTGTTCTGCTGTCTTAGGACTTCTAAGCTAGTTTCTTCTATGCTGTTAGCTTTAGGGAGAGAGTGTAATAGATAATGGGGTTTGATATAAATTGCCAATCCCAATTTTTCATGGTGGTGGTTATGCCTAAGACAGCCAAGAGGGGGATGAGAAGAGGCATTTTCCTTTTAGTTATTGTATAGGGAGAAACTACAGGAAATAAAAACAGACAAGATTTCTTAAGGGGTGCCTGGCTTGCCTTCTCCCTAGCAATAGGTGCTTGGGCTAGAGTTAGAGGGAACAGCTGGCTTTGACACAGACACTACTTAGCTTTATCTCTTGAAGAGGTGTTTTAGACCATCCAATGGCTGGCACACATACATCCCATCAGGTGCTTTTGGTGAGCTGGAACTTTCTTGGGCAGCTGGCTTCACTCAGGATAAGTGCACCCAGCTAGCAATCCTTTTAACTTTAACTGCTGTGGGAGTGATCAGAACCACAGAATAAGGCCCCATCCATTTTGACTCTAATTGAAAGTGAAGTCTGTTCTCCTGCCAGGTTTTGATCAGGACCTGGTTTTCAGGTCCTGAGTGAAGAAAGTTTACCCATAGGCCATATTGAAAGGGCTAAGCTGAAGTGGTTCCTGGCCACCTCATTTGCCATTTCCATCCTGGTGGGAAAATGCTTTGCCCTGGCAGAATGGCATGTGGGTCTGCCAGTCCTCCCCAGGGTATGAGTGGGACAGGTTATGGAATAAGGGCTGGGAGGGAGACCTGGGTTAAGGAGCTGGTGTGGGGTGAAGACTATGAGAGGTTGCCCCTAAGTTAATTTGGTGGTCTTTTTTAATTAAAAGGGTTGTTGCCCCCACTGCTCTCAGGCAGGTGGCTATTCCTTTATCTTACAGGCATGTTAATTTACTTAGAAAATGAAGTTTACCAGGACTTTTAACACATTCAATATCCCTCTGCATATGATCTAGAACAGGAAATATATCACTGTAATCATCAGGCATATATCTAGGATAGGAGAGATATAGGTACAGTATTTAATACTAATTAAAGCACTACCCAATACATAAGTTTCTCTTTGAGCTGCAGTTAATAGATCTAAGGTCCAGGTTTGCAATACCATACATGTTATCTCTCCATGGGAGCAGGCCATAATTCCAGTTGTGTTTAAGTTGCTCCACTTAGTATGTCCTTCACACAGCCAGGATGCTTCAGCACCATTAACCATAGAGAGAAGCTAGGAAAGTAGGCTCCGGTATTCCCCCAGCCTGGTGCATAGCACCCTTCAGCACTAAGAAACAGTACCAGTTTGGAGGCAATGTCCATTGTGCATCTGGCCATATCAAGACATTGCTGGCTGCTGCAGGAGTTTGAAACTGCAATGTACTCTCCATCCACTTCAGGAGCACAACCAGAGATGTACTAGATAGCTTTGTTGTTTTAGGGATAGTGACCAAGCTAGCCAATAACTCCAAAGGAGAGGCAACCTGCAATGTATTGAAGGCCTAGTTTGAATGTACAAGAGTTTGACAATGCTGAAGTTTCTTTTGATTTTTTATACACCTTCTAAACACTTCCAATGCTATGTAATTTGTTAACACTTTGTTTTTACTTCTACACTCTTACCATGATGACATTAATTACACAGGTATTTTATTTTAGCAGCACAGGAAAACTTACTTTCTCAGCTGTTTTATGAAAACTGAAAATTCCCAATGGAATTAAGATCATCTTTACTTACCACCTCTTTAACATGCAGATTGAGGTGGCCTCTGACAGGTTTTGCTGTTATGAAGTTACTTTTTGCTATTAATATCAGTTTGGGTTTCTAATTAATAATGGCTGCTTGCAATTAGTCATTTAAATGCTTCAGTTTAGAAGAAAACTCCTTAAAATGAACCATAACCACATAGACAGGTTACTTTACCTTAGGAAAAGCTTATTAAATTAGAGTTAGCAACCCATGAAATTTACTTTGTCCATTTAAGAGAAGGCAGATCTACATTTTCTTCTTTAGCTTAATTTCATTAATCATGAACTTACAACTTTCATCATTTTAAAGATTTAATGCATATAATGTTAATTTATTTACTTGGTATTCAATAAACCAAAGAGATAACACTCAAGCTAAATAAATGGAAATGATTATAGTTTATGCAAGGAAATTTTTTCCTGTTCTAAGACAAAATCTTATATCTTAATGATGTTGGGTTGTGTCCAAAATATCTGGTTAGAATCCTCATTGGCTACTTCCTAACCATGTGCCTCAGGCAAGTTACACTCAACTGCAGACACCCCTCATAGGTGAGAGGAGAAATTACAGGACCTACTGCAGAAGGTAATGGTGAGGATTAAATAAGCTCATACCTGCTCATTGCCTGCCAAAAACTGAGACTCATTTAGTGATATGGTTATCATACCCATGAAGGAAATTTTCTTTTTTTTAATTGCTAGTAAAGGCATCCACAATGGCTATTAATCTTTAAAGAAAAAATAGAGTATATATTTAGACAAACTTTTCTATTTGGGTGATACTCCTCACTAGGTCCTGCAATCAGGGTCAACACAGAAAGAAATCTCTATTCTCCAACCTGCAAAGATTGAAGGTTTAAGTCTGAACAGGAACTTACTAGTAAGTGTGGTTTTTTGGTTCATCAGTGCCTGCAGGACATACTTTTCCAGATTATGGGCCTTGGGTTTTCACAAACATTTTGGATCCCCTTACTTCTGGATTTGTAGCAGATTTGTTCTCTCCCACACAATTCAAGGTGGTCAAAGATCTCACAGGAGGACAGGCAGGAAGTTCAAGTAGAGGATGGCACTGAAAAACCACAATGAAAAAGAGAGGTAAGCAAAGAGGGGTGGGGGCAGACTGACCTCAAAGGCTCCAGTAAGAAGCACCAAGCCTGGGGGAGGCTGGACCACTGAGGCTGTGAGACCTTCTTATCAGCCAGACTTGAGGGAGCCCCAGGGAGGCTGTGGGGCTTCATATTCACTTCTAGTCAGGGACCTTGGGAACCAAAGGTGTGAATGGACCACCCCCAGCTGAGCCCCAGGAGGAATGCAGAAAGGTCTTCCCTCATTTTTTCAGGCACCCAACCTCCCAACCTTTCCTGTGTGCTTGTTCTGTGCAAGGCACTAGGCAGAAGATGGGAAAACTGAGAGGGTGAGACTTGGCCCCCAGCCTTGATTAGCTCACAGACGGATGGGAATAAATAGACCATATTAGCAAACAAAGAAACAAATGAAAATTGCAGAGAGTACAGTGCTTAAACAAGTCTGCAAATGGACCATAACAACAAAGGGTGACTTGCAGTGTGAAAAAGCCTCTGGTGACCTGAATAGGGCTTTTCACTACAAGGCAAGAACAATATTAATTTTACCACAAATTAGCTCTGAGCAGATCTACCAGGATATAGAAACATCTAATCATTTAAGGTGAGCTTTACTTAGTATCTACTTTTTTTTTTTTTAATTTTTTTTTAGTATCTACTTTGATCTGGCTCCTGGGCCAGTCTCTGTGTTCACAGGAGGAATGATTCTGGCTCTTGCTTTGAGAAGCTGACAGTCCAGTGGGGAGACAGGCAGGACAATACTTGGCATTACTGGTGCTCTATCAGAGGCATTTGCATCTGAGTTCTGTGGAAATTCAGAGAATAGACAACAGACTTTGCCTAAGGACACATATCAGGGAGGGCTTCCTAGAGGTGAGGACATTTAACAAGACTATGAAATATAGGCAGGAAATTTTATGGTGGAAACAAGCAGGAGGAAGGACTTTGCTCACTCTAGCACTGAGTGAGAGCTGGTTGTGGCTGGACTGTATTTGTGTGAATGTGAGTGGTGGAAGAGAGGCAGGAAAGGAAAATAAAAGGAGTAATTGCTGTGATGATATTCACTGCAGCAACATAACATAAAATTTCCTTGAGTTCCATAGAAGTAGACAAAGCAACTAGGTTGGCATCACCAAAATCAACAGACAAGTTCAAAATATCTAAGACACATTGATATAAGCATCTGAGGAAGTGGAAGGAGAGAAAGGGAATTAGGCTGTCTAAAGGCTTGGGAACAGAAAAACCCTAAATTGCAGACAGGAGATATAAAGATGTAAAGATTTTTAAATAAAACAAATGTCAAGAGACTGGAGAGAAAATTATAGACATAGAAAATAAGCTTAGAAAAGACAATATTTAATATCCCAAACAACTACAAAAAATGAAACAAAACATGTTTCAAACCTCATCCTTTTCTGGAGATGTCTCTGCCACCGCAAGTTGGGTTATGTGGGCAGAGCATCTCCTTCTTGAGCCTCAGTTTCCCCACCTAGGGAATGGCTCTATGCAGAGGGTTATTTCTCCATTCAAGAATGAGGAAATGAAAGCTGGAGAGTCAAACTCAGGGCCTAGATTCCTTGGTCAGTGGGAGGCAGAGTCAGAGGGGAGCACTGGCACCTGTGCCTGAAGCCCTCTCACCTGCTTCCTCATGGACCCACTTCTGTGCTCCAGGTAGTGCTGTGTGGGATTCTAATGATCTTTAATTTTAAACAGTTTAGAGAGGCCAGGTCCCCTGCCCACACAGGGAAGTCAATGTTATCAGTTCCTGCTGAAAACAGTAGGGACAGTCTTACTTTACACTGTTACTTAGTTAGAGCTTTCTGTCTCTCCATTATCTCCTGTGCAGCCTGAAACTTTCTGAGCCCCTGCACATACAAAATGACCTTGTGCTCTGTGAAAAGAAAATAAAAACCATGACAGAAGTTAGCAAAGGAGGATAGCTTCTTCAGCTGTTCTCCCCCTCACATCTCTCAACATTCATGGTCAGAGTAATTCTTTGCATCATTGTGGGTTCTGCTGGACAGATCCCTGCAAGATTTTACAGGACAGATTCCTGCAAGTGGAGACCCTGATGTGATACAATGGACAGGCAGCACAATCAGCATGTCAAAGGGATGAAGTTTATCTGGATAACTCATCATCCCAAGGTAAGAGAGCAGCAACGCCCACTCAGGATAGTTGCCTACGTGTGTAGATTCAGTGAGGGAAATTTTTCTAAATCTTCATAGAAACAGGACCATATACATCTTGTCCCATGGTTCCCTCAGAGGAGCTCCCAGTTAAAAGTCCTGTATCCCCCCAAAATGGAAGAAACACCTTTTCAGCCTATCAGGTAACAGAGAGAAATCATATTGAACCATCAGTGCGAAGAAAGGTTAAATCACAAATGCAACATCCTGCACAGATGGAAATGCTGAATAAGGCCCTTGTCAATGAAATTATGCTTGTAAGAAAACATTCTGCCCGAGTTAACTAAGAGAAGGAAAACATTCTGGCAGCAACTCTGCAAATCTCCTACTGCCTACATGATGTGGGCTCATGGGGGCTAATAGAATTAAACCACTGGAAGAGTAGGAAAACTTGGCAAGACAGTTTCCATAAAAATTCTCAAAAGCAGTAAAATCAAAGATGTATGTTTCTATTGGTGTGTTGTAACTTGTTTTGTGTGTTTGTCTGTTCAGTGTCAGTGTATATTTTGATACTTCTGGATGGTAATATTAAATTGATAAATGAAAATTATTAAGAGCTCTATTCAAATGACCAAAAATTAAATAAGCACTTATATTAATAAATAAATATGGATACCAATTTGAAATAATAAAAATAGTTATAATCAAATTAAATCTTATTCTGACAAGTTTGTTTAGTGTTGATAGAAATTATATGTTTTAAGAGGTTTGCTTAGAAACAGTTTCAAAAATCATTTTGGTAACTTATGTATAGAAGGTATATAGAATGTGTTTTTATTATTAAAGTAAAAGAAAATAACTTTGTCCTAAGATAAAATGCTTAGCTGTTAAGAAAGACTAAAATGTGGATCAAAATCTGAGTGAATACAGAAAATGCACAGGTGCATGGAAAAGGAATTTTTGTGATCAAAGTTATATAAAATTTGATAGGTCTATATATAAAGTTTTAAAAGCCTTGTATCAAAGAGCATACTGATGCAAAGTTAAAATTTTGCTTTTCCAAGGTTTCTCAAGTCATTAGTCTGTTTTAGTAAAAGTTTACAGAGTGTTTCTCCTGAATAATCAGTATACAAAAAAAAAAAATCTGTTATATCAAAATAGATTCTTGTACTTTAACCTTATCATTTCCTTGAAGAAACAAGTCTTATCACTTAAAAAAAAAAAAAAAAAAACCTAGTGTTCAAAATTGCTTTCTCGAAGTCAAATATTGAAAAGTAGGTTTTTATTTCAAACTATTGCAAAAGATTTGTTCTTTCACCTTAAAAAGTAAAGTAATAAAATAGTTGAGTTTATTTAATATATTAATATATTATAATTTAATTAAAAAGTGTTAAAAATTGTTATAAATTTAAAAGGTATTCTTTAACCCTCTGTTAATTAAAGTTGTATGAGTAAAAGTTCATATAAATACTTAAAAAGTGTATACAATTCCTGAAAATTTAATAATGTTTCAGCATAATATTAGATAATAGTATGTTATTAATCATGATTTTAATTATTTTAAAAAATAATAATATGTGTCACAAAAACAACCTCTCCACCTAAAATCAAGAGGCAGATGCTTTAACTCATGTTCATCTAAATTACCCCACCTCTGTTAAAGAAGCAGCTCTATAGTTGTAAAAAGAAATCAGCCATTAGGAGCTGCCAGAAGGAGTACATAACAATAAATTATAGTAAATTAAAATAACAACACTGCAGTATGCAGCAGTCCCAAATATTGCTAGTTTGCTGCAAAAAGTTAATATACAGTTATATCCCTATCACTTTGTTTTGAAACTTCCTAAAGCTTTCTTTAATATCTCCTTAAACAAGACAAACCAGCCCACAGTGGTGTGTACCCAGGATTAGAGGAGTTGGGTAGGGGCCTTGTCATCTAGGAACCAGAAGGATTTTAGAGGCCCACTGTGGTTTCATCTGCCTGGCAAGCAGATGGGGCAGGGGTTACAGATCAGTTGCCTAGTCCTGGTTCACATGGGCACAGGTTAATCTTTTCACTGGAACAGGGACATGAAGAGGAGGTACAGGTGCACTCTATAGGCCCCCTGGGATGGCAGACACCCCCACACTAGGCCACCCCTGGCAAAGATTGGGCCAATCACAATCCATATTTCTTTGGGCATTGATGTTTGGTCATGTGTCAGCACTAGTGTCCACTTTGGGGGCAAACACTGTCCATCAGTAGAACACAGCAGGACCTGTAGAGGACTGAAGGTGTATCCTTCATGAGCAGAGAGCCCAGGGTGGGCCCATGGCCTGCAATTCCCAGCCATGAAGAGCTTCCAGGGCTCTCTACCTCTGACCTGGTTGAAGTTGGGACATATGCAGCAGGAACATTGTGAAATTGCAAGCTCTATCTTCAAGGAGGTTGTAGGCTGGAGCTGGAAGAAGCTTCTGGAAAAGGACCCCAGTGGAGATCTGGAGATGGTGGTCTGTGTCCAGGGCAAGACTAGCTTGGCAGAGGACAAGGGAGAACTGCCTCACTAATTCTAGCCTCTGTGCCCAGACTCTTGGGACCAGCTTCTCTGAGACACAGCTGAGGGGCCCTTCTCACAGCCCTGGGGACTAGTGCTCTTCCCCAATCTCATTCTAGGGTCTGGTCCTCAGATGTGTGTGGTGTAAATGACAGAACTCAACTCCTGGGACCAAACCAGGGTGGATGCCTTTTCCAAGAAGGGAGCTGAGGACCTGGGACCAAAGGGTTTCCATGAGGGTAGATTTTAGGGTGGTGAGCAAGCAGAGGGAGGCAGTGCAGGGAGTGGCTGGGAACAGAGTCCAAGCAGGGAGCCCTCAGCCCCTGTTCCCACATGATCATTACCAAGCTTTGTGCAAATACTACTGCAAATATTACCAGAACCCATCAGTTTTCTGTGCTCTGAAGTATTTATAACTTGGGAGATAGCACTTTCATAAGAAAAGAAAATTACATGCACAAAATGCCTTCAGACCCCTGACACTTGCCCCAGGAAAGGAAGCTTCATGTCCTCCATAGACAATACCCCCTTTCCCATAACTGACAGTCCTACATTATCCTACAGCCTCCTGGGTCTGGCCCAGGACACCTTGTTTCAAAAGGCCCACCAGTCAGGCATGCTCTTCCCAACACACCTATCTCACCAACTGGACAATTCCCAGTGGGTATCTTCTGGCATCACCTCCTCCAGGAGCCCTCCCTGGATTCATACCCCTCTGGAGTAGGTAGCCTTCCATCATCTCATAATAGCCCTCCTCATCTCTTTGCCATCATTTCCCAGCTTGTGATGTCAATCCCTACCACCACCCCAGCTTTGAGCTCCAAGAGGGCATGGAGAGTTCCTGTGCAGGTCTCTCTGGGTGACTGGCACACAGCAGTCACTCTGTAAAGCTCTGTTGAATAACTGTATCAAAAGGAGGTAGTTGAATGTCTTAGGGGTGAGTGCAGCACCACCCTGAGACCTGAGAAGACATCCAGGTGGGACAATCCCCATGGCCCCTACCAGCTGCCATTTTAGGAGGAAATGCAGCCCCCCATAGCATGGAGGGAATACCACTCAGCATGAGCATGAATGGTTCTGGGTTCTGATCTGCTGGACCCTGGGTGGACACTTGACCTCTATTTTCTTATCTCTTGAATGGTTACAATTTGTAAGGGCTCAATTGGAAAATGCACCTCATACAGGTTCTCAACACAGGCAGGTGCTCTTATTAACAGATAAGAAAAACTGATTTGAAAGTATTGTTATTTTATATCACTCCAGAACTTCAAATTCTACTTTTAAAGCTGAGAACCTTTTTGTGCTGGAGACAATTATGTGCCATCTCTTGCCACAACTCACTGAGAGCTTGGAATCCCAGTCTGATTGCCTGTCCCAATCTTCCAGCTGCTTCATGCTGCTGACACTAATTGCTTCCTCCTCTTGTGACATCCCTAACCAGTGACTCAGCCCTGAGCACAGGTGAGAATTTTACTAGGAGGCCACCCAGACACACCTGTAGAGCTGGGAGAGCAACTTGGTCCCATCTTCCACAGGGGAACTTTTTATATCAATGTCTTCCTGGCCACATGCTGTACTTTCCTCACAACCCACCAGGTCCTGGAACTGTAGTTAAAAAGAAGCCCCACCCTCCATGGCACAGTGGTAATATGGCCAGCAACTGGCTGGGTGCACTGGTAATGTCAATTCACCCTCTAGACTCAATTTGCTCCTCTGTAAAGTGACATGGCAGGAACACCAACTTTGTAAATGTATTGTAAGGACTAAATTGGATAAGCCATGGAAAGTTCCATCCCATATCTGGTTCTTCCTGAAGGGTTGCTGGAGGGTAGAGGGTTTATTTTTGTGGTTTTTGGTCATATCTGTCTTTTCTGTCTGAAGAGGATCTCAGCAGCACCCCTCATTGGGCCGCTTGTCCATTTGTAAAGGATGTTTGAGATTTTACCTAGGGCTCCTTGGTCCTCATTTTATACAGTGCATGGAGCAAAAGGGGCTGCCATTCAATCCCCAGGCCCACTCAGATACCTGGGATGGTCCTGGTTAGTGCTTATTTATTTAAAAAGACAAAAATATATGTAGTGTCTATTGAATTTGTTTTAAAGCTAAAGGCTGCCAATGCAACATAACAGAAAAGAGTTGGTTTTCATAATGGTATTTATTAGGTTAAAAGCTTACATGAAGCTGGGGAAAATGTACAAATCTTGGCATCAGGCAAAACTCTCTCCAAAAGTCAGGCATTGGCATTCCTGGACTCTTTCCACATGGCAAGTCACATTGGTGGCTCTGCTGGTTTCTGCCTTTTCCAGGCTCACATGCTCCCAGAGCTCAGCTGTGGGTGATCAGGCACCTCACAGGGTCTGCTCATCTCTCCTCTTCTCTCCAAGTCTCCTTGCATCAGTTTTGGGCTCTTCTGGCTGTGGCTTTTCTCTCTATCATGAGTTCATTGATGTCAACTTAAGCTTCTCTCTGTCTCTGCCACTTTTTCCTGTGTCTGTGGTTTTTTATTCCTATTTATAAAGGACTCCAGTAAGAGGATTGCAACCCATATTGGGTCATGTGCTACTGAAGTGATCTAGTTAAAAGGAAGGTCCCTTAACTGAATCTAATCAAAAGTTCCCATATACAATAGGTTTATATGCACAGGAATGGATTAGTTGTAAGAACAGTATTTTCTGGTATCCACACTGCTTCAAACTGTCATAGTATGCAAGCACTTCTTGAAGACCTAGCCTAATTCAAAGAACAAAGCAGGCAAAATTCCCTCCCTTCCTGGGATTCCCTTTGTGGTTGGCAATTCTATCAGTAACATTTGACATCATCAGCAGGTGACTTGCCCAGGATGTTACCTGGGACATCCTCATGTATCCTTCTATGGAAGATGCCGGGATCAAAGTGGGTGAACTTGGGTCAAGAAAGAGGAGCTATTGTTACCACAAACCACAGTGAGAAGTATGGGATGGTGGCAGGGAGGATGGCAGCCCCCTGGCTATAGTCACCTTATGATTCCAGCTAGGGGGATATTGGTGGGTGGTACCTTTCCCTGCAGGGGGAAAGGAGAGCTGTGGATGTGGTATGGGGACCTGAGGAGTTCCTTGAGGAGGGGAAACCCTTGCACAGACTTGGACCCAGCCTGGGGGCAGAGACTCCAGGAGGCCAGGGCAGGAAGGAGCTGTTCAACCAAGTCTCTAGACACACTCTGTCCATCACCATCAACAGGTCAGTCCTTCCCTACACATGCCACAGGACCTGGAGTGCTTCTATTAGATGTGACATCCTCTGATTCATGGAAGGACATTTCCTGACTACCTAGTATATTGGGGTGACTGCAGGTATTCACAGCAGGGGCCTGGGAGAACCTGGCTCATGTGAATTGGTGAAGAGGAGGTCCACAAATCATATACATGGCTGGGAGTCTGGGACTCCATCCTCATGAGGGTAGTTGGGGACTGGAGCAGGAAACATGAAGCTGCCTAGAGAACATGGTCTTAAGGAGATCCACTTTGCCCAGGGAGCACTCAATGCAGAACAAGGCTTCTGATAACCAGCAGGAGTAACAGAAATGGGTGAAAGAGGAGACCCTGAGTCACACTTCCCATGCTGGACCCTGGTGCTGGTGCTAGATGCTCAACTATAAAATGGGGAAAATCACTGAGTGCCCAGGGGGAACTCCCTAACAATAGCAACTCCCCCCCCAATCAGCCTGATGGTTAGACCCACCCCTCAGTGCCCTCTAGCTCACCCTTAATCCAGGAAGAGCCTCCAGCACATGACCTTTGCTCCAGGCATCCTGTCAGGATGGACAGAGCAGGAGTAGAAAAAGAAGCCAAGGAGACTGCCTGGCCTTCTCTTTGGCCTAGATTCAGGGGGTGCTGCCAGGCTCCATGTCCACCCTGGCCTGGACCATCTGCCTGGCCAGGCTCTCTGAGTGGCACCTGGGGACCATACCATCAGGGGAGGGGTTAGGTATTTTGGTGTCCCCTATGTCTCCAGGCTCTCAATGTGTGGCTGAGTCTGGGATGGCCTCAAGCCCTAAGTGACATTGTGACACAGAGTGGTTGGTGGCTGGGGAATGAGGGTATCACACCAGATGGTTCCCAGGAGATAGCCATGCCCACGTGTAGTTCCTGGAGCCCACCCTTCACACCTGCTGGTTTGCTTTTTCAGGACTTCCTGGGAGATATGGGACTGGCCTGAAACTGGGATGTAAATCAAGACCTGGGCACCACCTGTGTGGGAACTGGCCAGGGCTGAAGGGGGTGGCTGGGTGGGGCCAAGTGTTTTCCCTCCCACCATGTCTTGAGCACCTGCTCCAGCTCTGAACCCAGCAATGAGTCAGGACTCCCAGCAGCCTGGCATGGTGCACCCCTGGGAGTGGGGCTGCCATTTGGAAGTGGCAAAGAGGGGTGATGCACCCAGGGCTTGGCAGGGACAGAGGCCAGGCCTAGAGCCCAGCAGTCAGTCACCTCCAGCTGAGGCCCAGAGAATTAGAGATTAACTCAGTGCTCAGGACTGGGCAGAGTGTAGAGGGTAAAGTAGGGATAGGGCCCCTAGGCCAGAGCTCAACCACTGCTGTCTGGTTTGCTTTGGAAATGAGAGGCCCAAAGACCCAGGAAAACCCTGCCTCTCCCTCACAAACCTGACCATTTACCTCTCACAATCCTCACTTAAGCACAACTGCACAAACTTAAATTCTCACACACACTCACACATTAACTTATGGGTGGGAACATGGGTGTGGGGGGCAGAGTGTGATTCCAAAAGGAGGTGTCCTGGGTTCTATGAGAGCTCAAGGAGGGGAGGGCAAGCTCCTTTTGAGCACATCTCCCAATATCCACCCACACGCCATCTTATATCAGTAGCAGGAGGTTACCCTCATTGTCACTGGATTGGTGTTGGGTTGGACCAGTAGCCAGCCCCTTCTGGACCCTCTCAGGAAAGGTCAACCTCCTCCTCAGCTGTCACCAACCCTTTTCCCTACCAAGCCTGGCCTCATGCTGGTCTGCCTACATGACAATCAGGATCCAGACATAAAGGAGGCACATCAGGTCATGAACTGGAGGTGGAGAGAACAAGAAATGGGCCACCCAGTTGGGACCAGTTCCCTCTCCCTAAATTGGGCTGTGCTTTTCTCTTCCTTAAATGCTGAAGTGGCAGGTAGCTGGGCTCAGGTTTGTGAGGAGGGTTCTTGCAGATGGTTTGAGGTCTTTGGGGGATCAGCATAGCCTGGTCCCTAAACTTGTTTCTGCAGTCACCCAACTCAGTGGCCCTGTCTGTGGCCTGTCATGCTGAGGAGCAGGAGTTGGTCCACCTCTAATCCCAGCTGGTTCCTGTCCATGCCTTCAGTTTGGGGGTTAGGGGTCACACCCAATGCAGGGCAAAGTGGTCGAGCAGGAGAGCCATGGATACTGAGGGTTTGAAACCTCACCTAAATTGGGGATGGGCTGGCTCTCTTCAGTCTCATGGCTTAAGGGAGGTATCTAGAGTTTGACTTGAGAAGTTGCGGTTTCTTGGCTCATATTTGACACTCTCTTCTTGACCTCCTTCCTTGGCCCTGAGTCTCTGCAGCTGTAAAGCAGGGAGATATGACTCATCCACAGTGTTCAAACTCTATGTGGCTGCTTGGAACCCAAAGAGAGTGAAGAGCCTTCTTTATTAATGTCTTGGCTTCTGCATTTGACTAAATGGCTAACACATCAGAAATATGCAGCGCTAGCTGTGCCCCACCCTACCCTACCCCAAGCTTAGGATGCCTGTGTCCTCTTTACAATGTGGCTCTCTGCCAGGTATCTGGAGACTACTGGCATTTTTTTTTTTTGCCAGAAATTAGGAAGGGCTTTTATTTTTTTTACTTTTTTATTTTTAACATTTTAAACTTTATTTTGTACATTTAATAATTGAATATTTAAACAATTAAAAACTAGAAAGTAAACACAGATGAATAAATATATACATTTCTCAATTAAATGTAATGGATATATATAAATTTTTTTTAATCAAACAATATATTACACAATATATTTGGTTCATAGTAACACATTCATACAGTATTTGTCCTTTTGTGTCTGGCTTGCTTCACTCAACATAATGCCCTCCAGGTTCATCCATGTTGCCATATGCTTTATGACTTCATTTCTTCTTACAGCTGCATAATATTCCATTGTGTGAATAGACCACAGTTTGTTTATCCATTCTTCTGTTGATGGACACCTAGGTTGTTTCCAACTTTTGGCAATGGTGAATAAGGTGGCTATGAACATCGGTGTGCAGATGTCTGTTCGTGTCAATGCTCTCAGTTCTTCTAGGTATATACCCAGTAGGGGTATTGCAGGGTCACATGGCAAGTCTATATTCAACTTCTTTAGGAACTGCCAAAGAGTCCTCCATAGTGGTTGTACCATCCTGCATTCCCACCAACAGTGAAGAAGTGTTCCTATCTCTCCACATTCTCTCCAACACTTGTAGTTCCCTGTCTTTTTAATAGTGGCCATTCTGATAGGTGTGAAATGATATCTCATTGAAGTTTTGATTTGCATTTCCCTAATCATGAGTGATGTTGAGCATTTCTTCATGTGTTTTTTTGCCATTTGTATTTAATCTTCAGAGAAATGTCTATTCAAGTCTTTGGCCCATTTTTTAATTGGGTCATTTGTCTTTTTATTGTTGAGTTGTAACATCTCTTTATATATACTGGATATTAAACCCTTATCAGATATGTGATTTCCAAATATTTTTTCCCATTGAGTTGGCTGCCTTTTCACCCTTCTGACAAAGTCCCATGAGGTGCAAAAGTGTTTAATTTTGAGGAGGTCCCATTTATCTACTTTTTCTTTTGTTGCACGTGCTTCGGGTGTAAGGTCCAAGAAACCACCACCTACTACAAGATCTTGAAGATGTTTCCCTACATTATCTTCTAGTAGCTTTATGGTCCTGGCTTTTATATTTAGATATTTGATCCATTTTTAGTTGGTTCTTGTATAGGGAGTGAGATAGGGGTCCTCTTTCATTCTTTTGGTTATAGATATCCAGTTCTCCCAACACCATTTGTTGAAGAGACAGTTTTTTCCAATTAGCATGGGCTTGGTACGTTTGTCAAAAACCAGTTGACTGTATAAGTGAGGGTATAGTTCTGGATTCTCAATTCTATTCCACTGATCGATGTGTCTATCTTTATGCCAGTACCATGCTGTTTTGACCACTGTAGCTTTGTAATATGTTTCAAGGTCAGGCAGTAAAATTCCTCCCACATGGCTCTTCTTTTTTACAATACTTTTGGCTATTCGGGTGCACTTACCCTTCCAGATGAATTTGGTAATTGCCTTCTTTAATTCTGTAAAGTAAGCTGTTGGGATTTTGATTGGTATTGCATTGAATCTATAAATCAGTTTGGGCAAGATTGACATCTTCACAATATTTATTCTTCCAATTCATGAACACGGAATGTCTTTCCATTTGTTTAGGTCTTTTTAAATTTCTTTCAGTACTGTTTTGTTTTCTGCATATAGGTCCTGTACTTCTTTGGTTAAATTAACTCCTAGGTATTTGAGTCTTTTTGTTGCTATTGAAAATGGAATTTTCCTCCTGATTTCCTCCTCAGGTTATTCAGTACTAGTGTACAAAAACATTATCGATTTTTGTGTGTTGATCTTGTATCCTGCCACTTTGCTGAACTCATTTATTAGTTCAAGTAGCATTGTTGTGGAAAATTCAGGATTTTCTAAATACAGCATCATGTCATCCACAAACCGTAAGAGTTTTACTTCCTCTTTTCCTATTGGGACACCTTTAATTTTTTTGTCTTGTCTAATTGCCCTAGCTAGAATGTCTAGTAAAATATTGAATAATAATGGTGACAGTGGGCATCCTTGTCTTGTTCCTGATCTTAGGGGGAAAGCTTTCAACCTTTCCCCATTGAGTATGATGTTGGCTGTGGGTTTTTCATATATGCCTTTTATCATATTGAGGAATTTTCCCTTTATTCCTATCTTTTGAAGTATTTTTATCAAAAAAGGATGTTGGATTTTGTCGAATGCCTTTCTGCATCTATTGAGATGATCATGTGGTTTTTTCCCTTCAATTTGTTAATGTGGTGTATTGCATTGATTGATTTTCTTATGTTGAACCAGCCTTGCATACCAGGAATAAATCCCACTTGGTCGTGATGTATAAATAAGTCTTTTTATATGCTGTTGGATTTGATATGCAAGTATTTTGTTGAGAATTTTTGCATCTATGTTCATTAGAGAGATTGGTCTGTAATTTTCTTTTCTTGTGGAATCTTTATCTGACTTTGGTATTAGGGTGATATTGGCTTCATAAAATGTGTTGGGTAATTTTCCATCCTCTTCAATTTTTTGGAAGAGTTTAAACAGGATTGGTGTTAATTCTTTTAGAAATGCTTGGTAGAATTCACCTGTGAAGCCATCTGGTCCTGGACTTTTCTTTGCTGGGAGATTTTTGATGATGGATTCAATCTCCATAATTGTGATTGGTTTGTTAAGTTCTTGTATTTCTTGTTCTGTCAGTGTAGGTTGGTTATGAGTTTCTAGAAATTTGTCCATTTCTTCTAGGTTGTCTAGTTTGTTGGCATATAGTTTCTCATAATATCCTCTTATGATTCTTTTTATTTCTGTGAGGTCATTTGTAATTTCTCCCTTTCATTTCTGATTGTATTTATTTGAATCTTTTCTCTTTTTTTCTTTGTTAGTCTAGCTAGGGGTTTGTCAATTTTATTGATATTCTCAAAGAACCAGCTTTTGGTTTTGTTGATTTTCTCTATTGTTTTTCTGTTCTCATTTTCATTTATTTCTCTATATATGCTCTAATCTTTATTATTTCTTTCATTCTGCTTGCTTTGGGATGGGTTTGCACTTCTTTTTCTAGTTTCTCAAGTTGTTCGGTTAAATCTTTGAGTTTAGCTCTTTCTTGTTTTTTAATATAGGCATTTAGGGCTATAAATTTTCCTCACAATGCTGCCTTCGCTGTATCCCATAAGTTTTGATATGTTGTGTTCTCATTTTCATTTGTCTCAATATATTTACTGATTTCACTTGCAATTTCTTCTTTGACCCACTGAATATTTAGGGTTGTGTTGTTCAGTCTCCACACATTTGCAAATTTACTTTCTTCTGGTCTGTTATTGATTTCTAGTTTCATTCCATTATGATCTGAGGAGGTGCCTTGTATGATTTCAATCTTTTTATATTTATTGAGAGCTGTATTGTGACCTAACATGTGGTCTATCCTGAAGAAAATCCATAGGCACTTGAGAAGAATGTATAAGACGCTGAGTTTGGATGCAGTGTTCTGTATATGTCTGTTAGGTCTAACTTGTTTATCATATTGTTCAAGTTCTCTGTTTCCTTGTTGATCTTCTGTCTAGTTGTTCTATAATTATGTGAGAGGGGTGTTGAAGTCTCTGAAGATTATTGTATAAATGTCTATTTCTCCCTTCAGTTTTGCCAGTGTTTGTCTCACACATTTTTGGGCACCCGGTTAGGTGCATAGATATTTATGACTGTTATATCTTCCTGGAGGATCATCCCTTTTATTAATATATAATGGCCTTCCACATCGCTTATCACTTTTTTGCATTTGAAGTCTGTTTTGTCTGATATTAGTATAGCTACCCCTGCTCTTTTCTGTTTACTATTCGCATGGAATATCTTTTTACAACCTTTTACTTTCAGCCGGTTTGTATCCTTGGGTCTGAGGTGAGTTTCTTGTAAGCAGCATATGGATGGCTCATGTTTTTCATTCCATTCTATCAGCCTGTATCTTTTGATTGGGGAATTTAGTCCATTCACATTCAATGATATTATTGAAAAGGCACTATTTATTTCCTCCATTGTATTCTTTGGTATTCATATATCATCTTATTTTTGTCTCTCTTTTTACTCTTTTGGTTATCGTTTCTGCTTTTCTTTCTTCTATTCTCTCCTCCAAGCCTCTCTCTCCAGTCTTTTTCTTTCAGGTTCTAAGGCTTACTTTAATATTTCCTGCAAAGGTGGATTCTTTTTTGCAAACTCTCTTAGTTTCTATTTGTTTGTGAATATTTTGTATTTACCTTCATATTTGAAGGACAGTTTTGCTGGATAAAGAATTCTCGGCTGGCAGTTTTTCTCTTTCAGTTTCCTAATTGTATCATACCACTGTCTTCTTGCCTCCATGGTTTCTGAAGAGAAATCTGCACTAAGTCTTACTGGACATCCTTTGTATGTGATCGTTTGCTTCTCTCTTGCTGCTCTGAGAATTTTCTCTTTATCTTCTACATTTGACATTCTGAATAATATGTGTCTTGGTGCAGGTCTATTTGAATTTATTCTCATTGGGGTACGATGTGCTTCTTGGACATGTAAGTTCATTTCTTTCGTGAGAGTTGGGAAATTTTCAGCTATTATTTCCTCAAATACCCTTTCTGTCCCTTTTCCTTTCTCTTACCCTTCTGGAACTCCCATGACACGTATGTTCTTGTGTTTTGTGTTGTCATCCAACTCTCTGAGCCCCTGCTCAATTTTTTCCATTCTTTTCTCTCTACAATTTTAGCTGCTCTGTCTTTGGTATCACTTACTCTTTCTTCTATCATTTTGAGTCTGCTGTTGTATGTCTCAAATGTATTTTTGACTTCACCTATTGTGTCTTTCATCCCCATGAACTCCGTTACTTTTCTATTCAGGATTTCAAATTCTTCTTTGCGTTCACTCAATGACTACTTGATGTCATTTATCTCTTTAGCTATATTCTCTTTCATCTCATTAATTTGATTTTGGAAATTTGTGCTCATCTCACTGATTAGTTCTCTCAAATTCTGTATCTCTTCTGGGACTTTGCTGTATTCCTTTTCTTGGGCCATGTCTTCTATTTTCTTTGTATGGCTCATAATTTTTTGCTGGTGCTTAGGCATCTGGTTAGGTTGTATTTTACTTAGATGCTCTATCTCTTTCTCTTTTATAGGGTTTTAGTGGCAGGAGTTGTGAGTTACCACAGCTCTTTGATTTTTGGCTCAACCTTGATTGTTAGGATTGTTCTGCTGGTTGCTCAAAACTGGTCACTGGACCCAGTAATTGGTTGTAGAGTCATTTCCTAGGGCCTTGGGCAGGGAGGCTCTAGAGGCCAGGAAAAGCCTCTCTTACTTATTAATTTTCTTATGTGCACTTCCTTGGTCTGCCAGGAGATGGTGCTTGTTGGCAGCTCTCAACTCAATGCCTGGTCAGAGCATAATTGTTGTGACACAGAGCAGATCAATGTGCTAGAGTTTCCTGTCTGTGGGCTAAGAGACTTGTAATTCAAACTTTCTGAGACAGTTCTCCAGGCTTATCTCGTAGCGCCCCCCTTCTCCCAGCTAGGAAATATTTCCACTCCCTTCTGAATACTCAACAATCAGTCCCTGTTAGTAGAGGAGGAGATTGGGGGGGGGGGGTTGTATATCTTTAGCCCCTCTCAGACTCCAAGGCAAACAATGGCACAACTCCACCCAGACTGGAAGGGCTCTCAGGACATGGCAGACCAAACCTGGAAGTCAAAAGCAGAGTCAGCCCCAGGCTCTCTCTCCCCTCTCCTGTGGAGTCCTCAACAATTAGTCCAGGCTAGAAGAGAGGGAGGTTGTGAAGGTCGGGTTTCTCCATCCTTCATATGCTCCCAGGGCAAACAATGGTGTGGATGGGTCCATGGGTTCTGCAGTTCAATTTTACAGGTCAGAACCTGAGTCAGCCTAAGGCTCTGTCCCTCTCTCTCCCCTTTCCAGGAGTAGTAGATCCCTGGAGCCCCCTTTGTCTGTAGTCGCAGGCCCAGAGGCCTGAAAATTCTGAAGAGTGTGGGGGAGGGTGCCAGCAGCAGCAGAAGCTGCTACTTCCCACTCATGGTTCTGTTGTCACGATTTCCCTCTTCTGTCCCTCTCTCCTCTGGGTGGTGTGCACCAGGCACCAGGCTGTGCTGCTATGAGCATTCATCCTCTGACACTCCAGTCATACTGCTGGAAAGCTGCAGATGTTCAGCTTTCCATTGCACAGATGATCTCACCAAGGCCAAAGGTTCAGGGTGTTGCTAAGCCTGGAGGCAGAACCCCCCCATGAGAAATAGACCTCTAGGGACTGGTGGGCCTGGGGAAGAACTTAGAACCCACTGGCATGACACTACACCCACTGAATGTTTGTCCCCTCTTTACCCCACACCAGTGTGGATATGAGTTTGTCCTGAGCAGGGCTGAGACCTGCAAAGTGCAGACCACCAAGGCAGGCAGGCCAAAGATGCTGGGAGAGCACCAGTATCTGCCTTTCAGGACAGTGACTTGTCCTATATCATCCCCTTCCTTAGCACCTACAGTGCCTTTCCTACCTAACAGGTCCTGGAACCTGCTAAAAGTTAGACACCTCCTTTGTTCTCACAGGGCAGTGATGACTCTGCCACCCACTACCTGGTATCTGGGGAATGTCAATTCACCCTGTAGCCTCAGTTTTCTCCTCTGAAAAGTGGCATGGTAGAAGGGCTAACTACCTGGGGTAATTGTCAGTACTGAATGGGAGAAGCCCTGGAAAGTGCATCTGTGGTGTCTAGGTGGAAATAGCAGGCAGAGCAGTAAGTGTTGTCCGTGTGTGGCATTTTCCTCTCCTCCATGAAGGAGCTATGCCTCACCCCTCACTGATTCTTGACCTTTGGCAAACCACTTTCCCATCTGTAAAGGAAGTTTGAGATTCCATTTAAGGTGACTCCTCCTTGATGTAGCCATATCTGGGATCACTGGGGCCCAGGAGAAGACCCCAGACCAACACAGATATCTGGAAAGAGGTGACTCATGGCTCATGCATTCCTCAAATAAGTGACTACTATGAGCTGACACTATTATTGACATTCAGGTGAATTTGGGGAACCTGGCAGATAGAAGTTCTGCCCTCTTTGGATTTCCATTCCAGTCAGGGCATCCCAGTAAGTGAGATGAGACACTGTCAGTGTCTCCTCTATATGTGGATGTACCTTCCCTCATTGAAACCAGTGTAGTGGATGCCTGTAGCATCCAAGAAAGTGATGGACTCTGCCAAGGAAAGAGGGGCTCCTCTTATCCAAGAGTAGGGTGGGGAGTGTGGAGGGCAGGGAGGGCCTGGGCATAGCTCTGGCCCTCACACATCCTCTGATGCCCACTGGAAGGAAGGGCTGATGGGCTTCCTCCTGCAGGAGGGCCAGAGTCAAGTGAGGTATGGATCGGGTGCTTAGGTCATTGAATGGAGAGGAGACCTGGGGGCTCAGAGCTAGCTTATGAGAGAACTGGTCACCAACACAGTCCCATTTCTAACAGCCCTGAGGCATGGATTATGGATTGAAGGTCCTCGAGGGATCAGGAGAGGCTGGGGCAGGATGAGAGACTCAGTTCCCTCATAGGTTAGATGTTTATGAAGCTCCTAGTGTGTGCTAGTGCCAAACCATAAGCAGCAACACAACCCATCCCTGCCTTCATGGAGTACCAGTGAGAGACAGCAGTAGGGAGGGACTGTGAAGTATAACAGACTTTGTTGAAGAAAGGGAGTGTTGGTAAGATCACAGATGGACAAAATCCTAGTTGAGGCTCTTTTCTAGCTCCATACTGGAGTCCAAGCCTGCCACTGCCAGCACAGGTCAATTGGAATTGGGGATGGGAGATGCTGTCCACTGAACAGGCAGGTGCAGACACAGGAGCCCAGAACCTAGGAGGGTTACACTTGGATGATCATGTGCAAGGATAGCCTTTTCCCCTCACTGTGCAGATCAACTGTCTACCCCCAGCAGCACCTCCTCCATTCTGGGTACCTGGCTGGACCAGGCCTCAGAGGATTTCTTGAAGCCATTGTAACTTCCCTGCCCCAAGCAGCTGGAAGCCTATGTACAGCTCATGATACCTGGCACAGACCTGGAACACCATGCCCAATCTCTTGCTCTGCAGGAGTCCCCATAATGCCTGGAGGCACAGAGAGCAAGGAGAACAGGGATTGGTTGCACATGTGCATGTTGTGAGATAGGAGCAAGGCCCTGACAATGAGGAACTTCCAGAGACAGCCTTTTTCCAGTAGCAAAGATCATACTCAGATGACTCATCAGGGGAATGGCAGACTGGGGAGATGTCTAGGGGTGGGATTCTTGGGCTGGGGTTTCCTTTCAAGGCTGTGGGATTTTCTCTGTGTTTAGAAAGACACATGGTTAGCCAGTCATGTTGGTGAGCCTTCCTCCTCTTTCAGCCCCAGCTCACAATGAACCTCTCAGGAAGTCTTGTATTTGGAAAACTAATGGATGAACTTGTGGGCTGCAGACTCCTTGGAATCAGAATTTTGTTTTAGGTGTCACTGCTCTCATGTCACTTGGCCAGAGGAGAGGGACATCAGAACTGGTCACAAACTTCATTGAATTAATAAACAAATCAATGATGGTACTATGATGGTCCTATGCCCCAAGACAGCAGACCACTCTCCTCTACTTCCTATACTCCCACTGAGACACAAAGACTCTTGGGAAAAAATTATTAAAATTTCAATTCCAGCTGGGCTTGTTCTTTGCCAAAGGTATCACTAATTGATGCTGCTTGAATTCAAATGCTGACTGTGGCCATTTATGATCATAAAACAGTTGCTTCTTGCTGTCCCAGCCAGCTAAGTCAGGAGAATCAAACCAAGACCTGCTCCTCCTCTCACTGGGTCATGTCCAATTTTAACTTTTGCTGGTCTCAGGCAAAGAGTGATGGTAAGTGCTGATTGTGCTTGATGGACAATGACTCTTTCATGGATGTGCCAAGTCAGAGCACATCCTTCATGGAATAATCCTATCCACCCAGAGCTAGAGGTCAGCATCCACCGTCTTATCTAAGCTGGGGCCCAAATCAGTTGCAAACATTGCTGGGATCCCAGATATCCACTGAAGACCCTCCCATGACCACTTGGCTACTGGGTTGGCTCTAAGCAGGCATGGCATGCCCTGACTTCTTCACTAGGCCCAGAAACCATCTCATGTGGTCATGGAAGCACCAGCCTTGGGCCAAGGGAACCATCACACATAGTCAACAATCTCCATCTCTTTCTCACTCCTGTCCACTGGCTTCATCACCTTCTTCCTCATCTACTCCACAATCCTACATTAGCAGCTTGATCTCATCATGAGCTTTGAGAGGCCTGAAGAAGAGAGATAGGGTCAGAATGAAACAACACTGTGTATGTCCTTATGCAGGTTCTCCTGGACATGAAGGCACCCAATGTAGCATGTTTATTATTATGGGAACTGGGCTCAGGCCCTTGATAAGCTGCTTTAAAAAGTATGGTTTGGAAGTTAGTAATCTGGGTATTGACAAGCATCCCAGGGCATTCAAATCAGAAATATCTAAGAACCATGTTCCCAGAAAAAGTTGGGTGCAACTCATGTGTTCCATGTATCCCTGAGAGTATACATACTATTTTGTGACTGCATTTTTCTGCAGAGAGGGTTCATACATTGATAACATTTTATAAGGGGACTGTGCCCAAACCAAGGCATAGAACTCAGTTCTTGGCATATTCATGGGAGTCTGGCTAGTTTTCCAACACTTCTCGACCAGCCCTGGAAGGACTTCCCTGAAAGCAGTCACCTCGCTTTCTCTGCCTCAGCATCATTAAGTGCACAGCCCAGCTGGAGCCCACTTCTGCCTCTCACTTCTCCAGTAGCCATCCTTTGCCAATGTCAGGGTTGCCTGGTCATGAGGAAGGCATTAGCTTGTGCACAACAGAGTACCAGGGACCATGGGCTCCTTTTGACCCTGACCTCACAATGAAAGAAGACAAATACAGGACATGTTGATATATAGCTGGGCAATGCATGGTGGCATCAGGGTAAAATTGGGCCCTCCCCTATCATTGTTCTCTGGGGCTCTAGGTCTAGACTGAGACACCCAGACCATTGTGACTTGGCTCCCAATACTGGCAGTCCTGGTGTGCAGCTGAAGGGGATGCTGGCTCCTGGGCTGAGGTCTGGCTCATGAGACCTCTGTCACAATAGGGTCAGGGGCTAGATGGTCCCACCTGGATTCAATGTCTTGTGATAGTGGCCATTGGGCACTCTTGTTCTGTCTCAGTTGTGTGTTCCAAAGCCTGGGTCCCCAGGTTTTTGGTACTCCCTTTACCCCATGCAGCTTTCACCAGGCCTGTTGGAGGTGATCTCTTGGATCAGGAGGGTCATGGTGGCTCTCAGTCTGTCAATGGGCAGTGCATGGATGCTCTGCTCCCTCATTGCTGTAAATATTCTTCTGTGACCTGAGACAGGGGAGAAGATTTGGAACATGAAATTCTTGGGTGGGGTCTCTGAATATGTGCCAGTACATTCTAGGGTGGGGTCTCAGTGATGATGGGCTATTGTTACATAGCTACACATAGTAGCCTATATAGCCTATAGAGATGAACATGATAATGATGAACATCTATCAATTCTATACCCAAGCTAGATTCCTTAACCTATGTGTTCCCTGATCCCCTTAAACTGTATACAAAGTTGGATATGTGCCAATACACATTTTCCAGAGAGAGTGTTCATAGCTTCACCAGATTTTCATACAAAATTTAACTTTCTCCTCCATCTCCTCCACTGACCCCATCACAGTTCAACTCCCCCACTCTTTTAAACTTCACTAAGAATAACTGCCTTGAAATGTTCTGGCTTTCAATTTAGAATCTTCCAGTAACATCAAAGGAGTTAAGCTGAAGTCCAAGTCTCCTACCAATGATTGATCTCAGTCTAGGAGACCATGAACCCTGCCCCGCAAATAATGAACCACCTGTATTTCTTTGAGGGAGATAATGTTTGGCAGGCTTTCAAAGGGGCCTGTGACCCTAAATGTTTAAGATCCACAGAACCCTGCCATGTTTTTTCCTGAGAGGAGGTTGACCCTGAGAGGAATATGACTGACCCACAAAATCTTACATGAGCATGGAGTGGTATGAGCAAAAGAGAAAGCAACAGAAAATGCCAACAAGCCCAGAGCTGAAGCTTTTTACACAGAATACCTGGTTACTTACATGCACAATCTAATTATGAGCACTGTTAAAATAAAATAATGGACATTCCATGTTCATGGACTGGAAAACTAAATATTGTTAAGATGTCAATTCTACCCAAACTGATTCACAGATTCAATGCAATCCCAATAACCCAACAGCCTTTTATGCAGAAATCTAATAACCAATTATCAAATTTATTTGGAAGGGTAAGGGGCCCCAAATAGCCAAAAAGATCTTCAAAAAGAAGAACCAAGTTGAAGGACTCTCACTTCCTGACTTTAAAGCATATTACTTCTACAGTGTTAAAAAACAGCATGGTACTGGCATAAAGACAGATACATTGACTGATGGAAGCAAATTGAGAACACAGAAATAGATCCTCACATCTACAGTCAAGTGATTTTTGGCAGGACCATCAAGCCCTCCCAGCTGGGCCAGAACAGTCTATTCAAGAAATGGTGCTAGGAGGACTGGGTGTCCATATCCAAAAGAAAGAAAGAAAACCCCTATCTCACACTTGGTGCAAAAATTAACTCAAAATGAATCAAGGATCTAAATATAAAAGTGACAACAATAAGACTCCTAGAAGAAAATGTAGGAAAACCTCTTCAAGATCTTGTGATAGGTGGTAGTTTCTTAAACCTTACATCCAAACCATAAGTAAACAAAAGAATAGATAAATAGGACCTCCTCAAAATTAAGCACTTTTGTATCTCAAAGGACTTTTTCAAAAAGATGAAAAGGAAGCCAACTCAATGGGAGAAAATATTTGGCAATCACATATCCAATAAGGGTTTAATATCCATGATATATAAAGAGATCATACAAATCAACAATAAAAAGACAAACTACCCAATTAAAAAATGAGCAAAAGACTTGAAAAGACAACTGTCCAAAGAAGAAATACAAATCCTTAAGAAACACATGAAAAATGTTCAATATCACTAGTGATTAGAGAAATACAAATAAAAACTACAATGAGATATCATTTCACACCTATTAGACTGGCTGCTATTAAAAAGTTGAAAAACTGTAAATTTGGAGAGGATGGAGAGAAATAGGAATGCTTAATCACTGTTGGTGGGAATGTAGAATGGTACATCCACTGTGCTGGACTCTTTGGCAGTTCGTAAGGAATTTGAATATACACTTGTCATGGGACCTGTTAATACAATTACTAGGTATGTACCCAGAAGAACTGAAAGCGGAGACACAGACATCTGCACACCAATGTTCATAGTGATGTTATTCACAGTTGCCAAAAGTTGAAAACAACCCAGGTGTCCATCAACTGATGAATGCATAAACAATTTGTGGGTATATACACAAGATAGAATATTATGCAGTGGTAAGAAGAAATGAAGTCATGAAGTATATGACAACATGGATGAACCTGGAGAACATTATGTTGAGTGAAGCAAACCAGACACAAGAGGACAAATACTGTATGATTCTGTTATGAACTAAATATATTGTGTAAACTCATGGAGTTAATAAGTAGAATATAGGTGACCGGAAAATAGAAGATGTATAGAGAATGGAAAGCTGAGGATTAATCTGTGCAGAGTTGTAAAAAGTTTGTATGTAAATCATTGGAGATGAATAGAAATGGTGATAGCATATAATGGTGTTTGCAAGTAGCAGAGCTATTCTTTGGGTATGACAGTGGGTGAAAGGGAAAGTCTAAGGTCATGTATATTACTAGAAGGAAGGAAAACTAAAAACTGTAACATGGGACTGTATAAGAGAGTAAAACCTCATGTAAAACATGAATATGGGTGGCAGTGCATATATAAGACTATCTTTACAAAATATAAATGCAAATATACTAGAGAGAAGGAAAAAGCAGCTATGCACAGCAGGGGAAGCATAGGGAGATTGAAAAGTTGAGTTTTGTTTGCTTGTTGGGAGCCGTCACTGGAGTCTGCCAAGAGAGGTGCCAACAACCT
>JAKSZT010054481.1:697968-716455 GCA_026826555.1 Tolypeutes matacus | reverse complement strand
TTTTCAGCCATAACTTCCTTCAACACTCCTTCTGTTCCCTTTCCCTTCTCTTCTCCTTCTGGGATGCCCATAATGCATATGTTTGTGCGTCTTGCATTATCGGTTAATTCCCTGAGACCATACTGGATTTTTTCTATCTTTTTGTCTATCTTTTCTACAATCTCTTTGATTTCAACTGTATTGTCTTCCATATCACTAATTCTTTCCTCTGCCTGTTAATTCTGCTGCCATGTGAGTCCAGCATCTTTTTCATTTCTTGACTTGTGTCCTTGTTCGCCATCATATCCATTACCTTTTTAGGTTGTTAGCTATTTCTTCAGTATGTTCTCCCAGTGTCTTCTTTATATCCTTAATCTCTTCCTTCAGTTCTTTAAGTTGTTCCATGATATTTGTTTGGATAGCTTTGATTAGTTGTTCGATGAACTGCATTGCTTCCTGGTTTTTATTTTGTGCCCTGGACTGGTCCATGTTTTCCAGTTTCTCAGAGTCATTTGTATTTTTCTGTTGCCCTCTGGTCATCATATTATCTTGATGGGTTTGTTCAATTGATTAGATTTTCTCTATGCTCTAGAATTTTATTTAGCTGTTGGTTCTGCATGTGAGTTAAATTTTCTCTTTGGCAGTTTTTCTTCTTATTTTATTTCCTTGCTTCTTTCTATGTTCCCTTGAAAGCAAAAGGTTAGGGCCAGAGGAATCAAAAGATGTAAGGAAGGCAGAAGGATAATAGAAATATTGATAAAAGTTAGAAGAGGGGCAAAATGAGACTTAATGAGATGAATATTTAACTTGTGTAGGCAGTGTAGAGTACTAGGAAAAAATATGGAGTTCCTACAATGGACTGGGAAAACAAATGGAAGAATATATATATATAGTGATTTAGAAGGCTAGCATTATGAGGAGGGAGAGAAATAGTAGAGAAAGGTCTGAAAGGAAAAAGTTAATACTAATAAAAAAAAACGAAAAAAGAAGAAGAAGAAAACAAAATTGATGGGATAAAAATTGACACCCTTAAGTTGTGGGCCTATGAAAAAATGTTTTCTATAAGAGCCACAACAGAAAACAGAAGGCAGAAAGATTCATGAAAGATAAGCGGTAGTTTGTAATACAGAATCAATATATACAGCGAGTGGCAAATTACTGAATAAGAAGCCCAGCAAAGAAGCGACCAGCTGGCAGCACCTATTTAAAAAAAAAAAAAAATAGAAGGAAAAAGGAAGGGGGGAGGAAAACGGGAATAATAGCAATTGACCAGAAAGTAAAAGAGAGAAACCAAAGATCCACACAGGCAAGCAGTCAAACAGAGCTAAGGGGGGCCAATGATTCCCCTAGGGTCCACATGGATCCTTCCTGCGTACTTGTGTTTATCAATGAATTTCCCCACAGGGTTCTATATGCACGTCCTGAAGCAGCTTTTAGCTATTAAACTAAATTAAAAAGAATTTATTTTTCATTTGTTGAGGTGACCTCACTTTTTTTTTTTTTTTTTTAGCTAAATTCAGGCCCCAAAATAATTCCTCCTCTAGACCAATCCCCTTACGAAAGGGACCCTAAGTGGGCCCGTGGAAATTAATCAAGCACGTCCCACTTTCCGGACTCCCCACGTTAACTGACGCTCTGATGTTAGTAAGTGCGGAGTGCTAAAGATGGCGGATTCTGCCCCTTCTGGCGTCGAGCTCCAGTGTCACCTGGCTGGTCAGTAAATCAGTTTGAGTGCAGATTCGCGTCTGCTCTCAGCCTGATGCTGCTTCAGGTTGGCTTATCTGCTCCCCAAAGCTATGGGGCGGTGCAGGCAGCCAGCTCAATGTCTAAAAATATAAAAACACCCTTCCCTGTCTTCCAGCCGAACCCTCCCTTTTTTTGGGAAGTGTCCCTTCCTCCTGGCTCCGCAGCGGCCCGGGTCTTATCCCTGGGTGGCTAGGGAAATCAGCTCGGTTTCCCGAACAAAATCCCCCCTCCGGTTCACCGGGTGCTGATTAGCTCGTTTGCTCTGTTCACACAAGGTCCAAGGGGCGCCAGGCAGCCAGATCCCCAGAAAATAAAACTTTTTCGCCCTGCCCGTGGCTCCAAATGGCCGTTTTATTTTTTTTTCCCTAACCGCGGGGCTCAGCCGCCTGTGCCAACCTCCACCGGCAGCCTCAAAACTCACGAATCTCCACCGTTCGGTCCACGCCGCCAATCTGCGCGATAAATGTCCCAAGCTTCTCACTCCACGCGTGCACAGCACAGACCCCCGTGCAGGACCCCGTCCACAATCCGCCTTGCTCTGGGAGCTTGCAGTGTGCGCCCTCCTACACTAACGCCATCTTGTGTCCTCTTCAAATGTGTTTTTGGCTTCACCTATTGTGCCTTTCATTCCCGTGAACTCCGTTACTTTTCTGTTCAGGATTTCATATTCTTCTTTGCATTCACTCAATGTCTTCTTGATGTCATTTATCTCTTTAACTATATTGTTTTTCATCTCATTAATATGATTTTGAAAATTTGTACTCATCTCACTGATTAGTTTTCTCAAATTCTGCAGCTCTTCTGGTACTTTGATGTATTCCTTTTCTTGAGCTATGTCCTATTTCTTAGTATGGGTCATAATTTTTTCTGTTGTTTAGGCATCTGGTTAGTTTGTATTTTACTTAGATGCTCTATCTCTTTCTCTTTTATAGGGTTTTAGTGGCAGGAGGCTTTGAGTTACCACTGCTCTTTGATTTTTGGCTCAACCTTTATCGTTACAATTGTCCTGCTGTTGCTCAAAACTGGGTGCTGGATCCAGTGATTGGTTGTAGGTTCATTTCCTAGTGCCTTGGGCAGGGAGGCTCTAGAGGCTAGGAAAATCCTCTCCTACTTATTAATTTTCTTATGTGCACTTCCTTCATCTGCCAGGAGATGGCACTCATCATCCATCAATGCCTAGTCGGAGTGTATTTGTTGTGACTCAGACCAGATCAATGTGGTAGAGCTTCTTGTCTGGGAGCTAAGAGCCTTGTAATTCAAACCTTATGATACAGTTCTCCAGGATTCTCTGGTAGCTCCCTCCCTTTTCCCAGCTAGGAAATATTTACTCCCCCCTCTGAATCCTCAACAATCAGTCCCTGTAAGTAGTGGAGGAGATTGGGAGGTTTGTATATCTTTAGCCCCTTGCACACTCCAAGACAAACAATGGCGCAGCCCCACCTAGGCTGGAAGGGTTCTCAGGACAGGGCAGACTAAACCTGTGAGTCATAAGCAGGGTCAGCCTCAGGCTCTCTCTCCCCTCTCCTGTGGAGTCCTCAACAATTAGTCCAGTCTAGAAGAGAGGGAGGTGGCGAGGGTCGGATTTCTCCAGTCCTTCCTATGCTCCCAGGGAAAACCGCCATGTGGAAGGGTCAATGGGGCTCCGCGGCCCAAATTTGTGGGTCAGAACGTGAGTCAGACTAAGGCTGAGTCCCAGTCTCTCCCGTTTCCAAGAGAGGTAGATCCCTGGAGCCCCCTTTGTCTGTAGTTGCAGGCCAAGACCCCGAGAATTCTAAAGAGTGTGGGGGAGTGTGCCAGCAGCAGCAGCCACTGCTGGTTCCAACTCTCAGTTCTGGTTCTGTTGTTTTGATTTCCCTGTTTTGTCCCACTCTCCTCTGGGTGGTGTGCCGACTTCTGCTGTCGCAAAGCCTAGACGATCTATTTCGGGGGAGTGCCACCCTGTTCTCTAGCTATTTTTCTGGAGAAGAGATTCTTGTGTCTTACTAGTCTGCCATCTTCCTGGAAATCACGACTTTATTAGATTTTACTCATGTGTAAATTTATGTATTTCACTTCTTCCTGAAGGATTGAGATGAATTAAATCTCAGGCCCTTGGCAATCTCCACTGCTTTTGAGAGCACCCTTAGGGTTGAATTTCTCCATTCTGTTGTAAAAGTAATCAGTTTTTTGGAGAAGAAGTTATGGGCTTTCAGTTTTACAGCCTGCTTCCCGCCACCCCACCACCCAGGCAAAATCTGTGCGCTCTGGCTCTGGGGATGGGAATAATGGCACACTTCTCAAGTTACACACATGTTTTTGGAGCTAAGATTTGGTGGAGAAAGCACAGTATATTGAGGTCTTCTTGGGATCATTCTAGGGACCAGTGTAATGGTGGTCAGCACCTCATTTTGCTCAATGATGTCCACACCCAAAGTACAGCCACTGCTTCATAATTTCCCATTGCTCCCGGACTTAGGAGACCCCTCCTGATCCCTGTGCCCTGTGTTAATGATCTCACTTGAGTCTTGAGTGGACCTCTGAAAAGTATGTTCTTACTGACCCATGGTGTGTGTTTAAGCCTTATATATGTAGGACATTTTGGTTAGATTCAGATAAGGGATGTTTTGATTAGGTCATTTTTTGTTAGATTGTTTTAGTTTAGTTAAGGGCCTCTGATTAGATTTCAGACACCAGGATGGACCTCAAATCATTGTGCTGATGTCTTAGATACACGGAACAGAAAGAGATAGATTACTGCCATGTTTACCCTGCCATGTGGGAGAGGGCTCTAGGATCTCCTACAGCTGTGGAGAGACACAGAAACCCTGAGTGGCTGAGGGAGAGACCAGAGGCTAGAGTCTTGGAGCAGCTTGAAGCTGAAGACATCCAGACCAGAGGAGAAGGGAGAGGTGTGAGCAATTGCGTCTGATGGCCCACTGCTGAACTCAGGGATTAAGTGAGTTTGGAACAGAAGGCAGAGAGAAATAGGCAGGCCCAACATTTTGCCTTGCCATGAGTCCAGCAGCACCTGACCCTTGTTAAGACAGCATTTTTGATGATGTCTTGGTTTGGACATTTTCAGAGCCTCAGAACTGTAAACTTTAACCCTAACAAATTCCAATAAAATCCAACCTATTTCTGGTATTTTTCTATGGCAACGCTTGGCAAATTCAAACAGCTGGTGACACAGGGTTGGAGACATGCCCTGTTCCCAAATGGCAGTGTGATGCTGCTGCCCAGTGAATTCACTTGTAAACTGTGGGTATCTCCAGACTAGGTGGAATGAGTACTGGAAAGATGGAGAGGGAAGTGCTCTTGGCCAGCAAGGCCTACAAAACAGGGAATCAGGCAGGAAAGTCACAAGGTTTGGGAACTAGTCTAAAGTCACAGATGCCCCAGTATGATGTATCTGCTGCAGGCAAGGCTTGACCACGTGGACAGGGGCAGATAAAAACATGGGACCTGGGGTCTGGTGTAGCAGAGGAGTCAGGGCATAGAGAGGAGACGTCCTGCTCCTGCACCTTTTGCCCTTCCTTCCTTCCCTTGGCCTCCAGTGTTGACCCTCTGAGGAGGCTGCATTTTCTGTATCCCTCCTGGGTCTCAGGCACAGACTCAGGTCTCCTGCTTCCAGTTCTACATTCATCTTCTCCAATCTTGGTGCAGCTAAAGAAAGTGCAATACCAAGATGAAACCTCTTGGTGTCAGGAAGGAAATGTGAAAATTCACATTACAGCATTGGCTATAGCAATAACATCACGAGAATCAGCAACATGAGGCCGGTGAACCTAATGAATAGTACAGGAATACCAGAAAGTTCTGGGACCTGAGATGGACAAGAATAGAAGTGAGGTTGTGAGATAGTGCCATGTTTGCAGAAAACCTCAGAGGGTGCAGATGCCAGATATTTCTCAGACTAAATAAATATAAAAATTTCAAATCATTTTGAACAGAGTTGAAAATTATGCAGACCTCTTCAATCCCAGAAGAGAATGGAGGGGTTGGATTGGAAGAAGCTGATGAACACCTGAAGAAGCTGGAATGGAACACGTGTTCACTGAAGTTACCCCAAGCCAAAGAGGGATTGTCCTGTTTGGGAGCCAAGCTCTCAGAGCCCCAATGAAAACCATCATCATAGGTTCTTGATCTGCAAAGGAGAACAGGGAGAAAGCCCTGCTCAGCACTCACAGTCCCAGTTAGTGATGTGAGTCACTCTAGCAGGTCTTCACTGGGGAGTAAGCAGCAGGAAGTCAGTCTTCTACTCTGGTGCTAACAGCCCTCCAACCAGACACATGTAGAGAGCAGTGTGACCTTCACATGGTCGCGTCCCTGCTTCTCGTACTCCATGCTCACTCTTGCTGTGGGAGGCCTCCACCCATCCAGGCAGCTGGGGAGAGGGCTGAGGGGAGTGAGCACTTTCTCTTTATAGGGGACTCTATTAGCAAAGGGTGAAGGGAAGTGCTGCCCACCCCAGTAATGTTGCAGATACAAATCGATATATTCAAGCCAAACACTTTGCATGATTTCATTGTGTTCTATTTTCATAATTTCTTTTAAATTATAACCAAATTATCCATGCAAAGAGTATAAAAATAATTTATGTGTGTTATGGCAAACAGTCAAATTCCTTCTCTAGCCAAAACCCCCATTCCTCCTTCCTCAGAATTATCTGCACTGGCAGATTTTTGGGTATACATTTCTGTTTGTAAATACATGCATTCTTTAGTTTCATCCATCCCACACCCTAGCAAATTTGAGAAAATTATTGGAGTACAACTTCATAATATAAATAAGTTTTCTAACTTCTTAAAATACTTGAGATTAGGAGTATATCATCTAAATATGAAAGGATCTTTTCTGATTTAAAATAACAAAGAAAATTGGAGTTAAGTAAAAAGCAGGCCACTTTAGTTCAGTGGCTGTTAATCTTGAATCCTCATCAGAATGAGGTGAAGCAACTGGAAAAATATCAATGGTTGGGGTGCTTTGTAAGAAAATGCAGCAATAATGGGCATCATTATTTTTAAAATGGAAATTTTTTAAATGCTTACCCAGAATTTAATTGATTGAAGAACCAGTGAAAACAACTGGGATACTTTGAAATAAGTGGAAATCCCATCTTTACATAAACTAAGAGAAATCTTGTGTTTTGATGCATAAATTAGTGGTAACAAATTGAACACAGATGAGTGTGGAAGAAGATGTGGGAGGAGCAGATCTCAGAACAAACTGCAAGTGCACTTTTCCAAGAGGAGAAAGACATCCTAAATTGCACAGTCACATTCGCTTCCTTAAAAAATTGGCAACAAGTTGCACAGACTGGAATGGGAGATTTTTTGGAGATTCACATTCATTACATTCACAGGGTTTCTCTCCAGTATGAATGTTGTGATGTTTAATGAGATACACCCTCTGGCTAAAGGCTATTCCACATTCTTTACATATATAGGGTTTCCTTCCACTATGAATTTTCTCATGGTCAGTGACATATGATTTGCTACTGAAGGCTTTCCTACATCCCTTACAGATAAAGGGTTTCTCTCCAGTTTGTTCTCTGGTGTGTAATGAGGCTTGATTTCTGAATGAAAGCTTTCCCACATCCATCACCTTCATAGGGTTTCTCTCCAGTATGTATTCTCAGATGGTTAATGAGGCTTTCCTTCTGGTTGAAGACTGTCCCACATTCATTGCATATATAGCATTTTTCTCCAGAATGAATGCTCTGATGTTTAATGAACTATTGTTTTTGGCTGAAGGCTTTTCTGCTTTCTTTACATTCATTTTGTTTCTGTCCACTATGAGTTTTTTTCATGTTCTGTGAGATATGATTTGTACATAAAGACTTTTTTACATGCCTTACATGCATAGGGTTTCTTTGCACTAGGAAACCTCTTGAACCTGAGATTTGTCATTTGAATTAAAGTGTTCCCACATATATATGATTTCTCTTCAGTAAGAATTTTCTGATGAATAAAGAGGTTTTCTGTTATGTTGAAAACTTTCCCACATGTATAACATTTCTATGCTTGTTCCCCAGTATGGCATTTAAAATGAGGAGTAAAATATGATTGTAAAGAGCAGACTACATTCAGGACATTCATATGGTTTCTCTCTAGTTTGAATTTTCTCATATTCCATGAGGTTTTGTTTCAGACAGAAACATTCCCATGTTCATTACAATACTAACTAATGTATGAATATTTCATGGTCAATGAGATTTAATGCCTGGATGAAGGATTTCCAATATTCCTTACATACCCAGGGTTTTACTCCTGCATGTTTTTTTTGATGTAACTCTAGCTTTCCCAAATTCATGAAATCCCAAATTGTTTCTCTGAAGGATTAATTCTGTGGTATGTCATGAGGTTGAATTTCCAAGAAAACTTCATACTCATTACACTTAAAGGGGAGGACCACCATGTGGGTAAAACTGGCAAAACACATTTTCTTCATTCTTTTACCTTACATGGAATCCCTCGTGCTTAGGAAAGCATAATGCAAATTCCTTCAAAGCGAAGTTATATTCATAGAAGTTTTATTTTGAGGAAACAATGCTTGCAGTCAGAGAACATATTTTCCCAACTTCTTACATTCTCTGCCGTCATCTTAAATCTGTACTGTAGTGGAAGTGGATATAGCTTCACCCACAAGCTTTGGTTACAAACACATTTCTGTTGGTAAATACATGAATTTTCTAGTTTCATCCATCCCACACCCTATCACATATAAGAATAATTTTGGAGTACAAATTAAGAATATGAATAAATTTCCTATCTTAAAATACTTTAGATTAGAAGTATATCATCTAATTATGAAAGGTTCATTTCTGATTTAAATTAGTAAGGAAAATTGGAGTGAAGTGGAAAGCAGGTGTTGTAATTCAATATGGAGGTTGATGGTGCATGGAAAGATCCAAAGAATGTTAGGGACCAGGGGACCTCACTCCATGTGGAATGCAGGCAAGTTCATTTAGGCTGAAGCTGCTTTTTATACTACAAAGCTGATAACAAAAGTAGGGCATCCTTCGCTAGTTCCTCAGCTTGGTATGTGAGAGCGCTGCCTGTTTCTGTGTTCCCAGAAAATCATTCTTGGAAATTCAGACAATAATATCTTTGTGGTGTGTTCATTCAGCTCTGCCTCCTCCTACTGATGTTTGAAGTATGCAGTGTCCTTATAGACATTTACTAATGTTTCTCTGCCAACAAGCATGCTTTTTAAATGCTTATCTCTTTATACTCTGGCTCAAAGCATCTTTTCCAACAATTCCCCCTTTTTTGTTTTTGGTCCAGGGTGTCTGTGCCTGTCTGAGGATGCCCTCTTCTGAAGGTCTTAACCATCACTGGCCACCAGCCAAGCTCCATGGACAGGGGTTTGAGAGTTAAGGGTTTTAAGCAGAATCAAGTTATTGGCATGGCTGGCCTTTTCAGACATATTAATGCAGGACACAGGGATTGGCGAATGCCTCCTAATACAGTTAAGAGTAGCAGAGCACCAATGATCGCCGCACTGAAGTTAGCAAGTACAGAGGTTTGATTTCCACCAATGTAAGGGGTTTATTTTATTTAGTTCATCTGTCACTGATTGCCAAAATTCGCTACCTGGAAGTGTAGTAAGTTGATTCAGAGACATGTTCAAAATCCTTTTTTGTAAATCTGTAATTTCCATAGATAAATTTGTGTAATGACCTATTAAATGATGTTTAATTTTTTCCCATTCATAGTGAGAATCATTGTATGAGAGAGGAGTGATACAAAAAGCACTTTTATTCTAATCACACTTCAAACCTTGTTTTAAATTTAGATTATATATTTGATCTCCCATTTGTGTAACAGCCATCTCTAAGTCATTAAGCCTATTATTAATTTGTTCATCTATATATGCCTGACTATGCCATAGCTCACTAGCATTATGATGCCAATTTTTAACATAGTGTTGTGTTTGGACATTCTCATGTAGTGCCCTTCCTGCCAAAGCCGCAGCTGTAATAATACCTATAAGCCCTAATATAACAGCTATAATTAATCCAATTAAACATTTGGTTCTTTTCAAGTAATGATTTAGAAAGTGCCAAAGCACTTTACTCTCAGGGGAAGACTGCCAGAAGTGATTCATGTGAGCCAGAAACCATATTCCATGATGCCATCATCCTATTTGAACTGCAGTAGAACTCTCTTGTGAAACAGATTCTGATACACAAGTGTAAAGAGTGCAATTGTTGCAGAAAAACCATGTTTGATCAATACTCACTGTTCCTACTATAAAAACAATGGGATCCCATGCACATACTTTAAGAAATTAAGTGGATTTTCTTTTAAAACTGGTAACGTTAGTTTTACTGCCTTGCCATTCAAAAATTGGGCTAGTTCCCAAAATGAATTTCCACAAATAATTTTTAGTTTTGTTACATTTAGTGTCCCATAGTTGTGGGACAAATCTTCCCTGATGTGTCCATCCCCAAAATTCTAAAAATAATGATAGCTTTCATAAGTTGTTTTTGTTGAATTACCAATTTTTCAACTTATGGCTGTGTTTCAATTAGGTTTCGGTATCCCTATAAGGGCCCAATTCTTTACAATTCTATAGGAATTATTAAAGAGCACAATCTCAGATGAAACATGTTTCCAGTATGCCATTCATCACTTTGTACTATGATTTTGGTGCTGTAAACATGGATCCATGGATCCTATGCAGTTAAGTCATTCAAGAAAAGGCAAGGTTTAATTTTCAATAAATTTCCCTTCCTCATCAGATTTTAGAGAAAGGCAAGAATCAACAGGCCCAGGAAAATGAAAAGACTGATTAATATAAACATGGTAGGATTTGTCCCCCCAAAGCAACAATTCTAAAAGAGGTGAATTAGTAATATAAGCTCAATATGTATAATTATGTGAAAGTGCACTACTTACTGCTGTGGTTGTCAAGGTAAGCATAGCAAGGAATGACTGTGTGAGAGTGACATTCTGTCTTTTAGAAGTTACCATCTTTTCTGCTTTTTGTGTCAGCTTTTTTGGCTTGTTTATGTCTAGGTTTCAGATGTCTGGACAGGACCCAAGCTGGTCTCCTTTATCTGTAATGATAAGAGCAAAACCTCAACCCTATATCCTAAATTAACTTTGGCCTTATTCCATTTATTATTATTTTTATGCTTTCAGTAAACTAGTTGCCCAATATTTGTTTCTGTATCATTGCCTGATTTTTGCCAGAAATGCTCTGCTGCTGATGTATATGATTCTGACCTTTGGCTTAAAAAATTTACTGTAAATAATGCTTGATATAATTGTTCTCGCACCTCACTATTTCCCCCTTTTTTTGTTTTTGTAGCATTTATAGAGGTTTAACTGTTAATTTTTTATGATAACTATACATACATTCACAGGCTTACTAAATCAGGGGATACACTGATATATTTGGCTTATTTTTGGCTACAGTCCTGGATAGATACAAGATAAATGTTAATATATATTTAATTTAATAAGCTTTTATTGATAATTAGGGTGGAAACAAGTGACATAACTAATTAAAAGATTAAGTCAATATTGAACAAAATTACGGAATGACAGATAAATAGAGAAGTTTTATATGTATACTTCCCAATATTTAGCTTTTAGCTGGGAAGTGTTGAAGTAGCAACTGATACTAGAGTTTTGGTTGACTGTGTTTAGGATTAATGAATTTGATACTATAGAAGCCAACTTGTGAGTATTTTGGTAATTCCCAAGGAAGGGCCCAGCCTCCTCAGGAAGAAAAACAACACTCCTTGGGCAGTACATTTTAAGGTTTATGCATCAATCCCTGGGAGAGTGGCCATCTCCCCCAGGGAGAAATACAACACCTGTTGAAATGCACTTTTAAAAATATTTGTTACAAAACATCTTGATGTGCTTATGATTTTAATTTCCAATATTTTTCCTGAAATGTAAAAAGTGTTAATTAGCAAGGCATTGGTTTGTTTATTAACATAGGTTTCTGCAGGATGCTTTACATTCAGGTTTGAACAATACTTACTAAACCTTTTTTTTTTTTTTTAAAGATGTTTAGTTTCAGGACTGTTCAAATTTAAAACAAAAGATTTATATATATATACTTAATAAAATACCTTTATGTTTAACATACAAGTTATTAAATTATTTATATATGCAAAGTATTGTATTGAAATTTTGATTAGTATTTAAGTATATTATACATAATTCATAACTACTGTAAATTATACAACAGACATACAATGAATAAACTTTTATTTCTTAAGCATTTAAGATTCTTAGTAGCATGATTAGAATGACCTCAATTTTTTAAATTTTGTATAGATTGAGGCATAGGTAAAAACAAAGTAGTACTTCCTATTTGAGCTGTGGGGTCATACATTAAATTGTAATATCAATACTTGTATTGGTTTTTTGTTAACATTATAATTAGAATTGGGGCTGTTGCTTACAGTGTTGAATATAAACTTGATTTATTGTTGGCTATTTTATAGGAAGGGGAATGTGGGCTGGCTTGACTTGTTTAAGAAAATATAATGAAAGCTTAAGCAAGTTTTAAAACAAAGTGATAGTGACATAACTGGATATTAATTTTTTTGCAACAAACTAGCAATATTTGGGACCACTGCATGCTGCAATGTTGTTGTTTTATTTTTCTATAATTTACTGTTATGCACTACCCTGGCAGCCTTTAAATGGCTGCTTTCTATTTGTAGTTAAAACTAAAAATTATGATTAATAACATTATACTTTATTTACTATTATATGGAAACATTATTATATTTTCAGGATTTTTATACACCTTTAAAGTATTCATATGAACTTTTTATTCATAAACTTTAATTGTTATAAAATTAGAAAATTTCTTTTAATTATACAACAGTTTTAAATACTTCATTCAATTTATATCACATGAACTTAACTATTTTTAGCATTTTACCAGTTTTTAGGTAAAAGACCAACTTACATGTGAGTTTGAAATAAAAGCTATCTTTCAGGATTTGACTTTGAGAAAGTAGGTTCAAACATTGTTTTGTTTTTTTAAAGTGATAAGACCTGTTTCTTCATGGAAACAATAAGATTAAAGTACAAGAAGCTATTTTGATAAAACAGACTTTCTTTATTACATACTGATTATTGAGGAGAAAAACTTTGTAAACTTTTACTAAAACAGACTACTGACTTGAGAAACTTTGAGAAAGAATAAAACTTTAACTTTATATTATTACATTGTTTGACATTAAAGCTTTAAAATTTTTATAGATAGACTGCTTAAATTTTACATAGCTTTGACCACAAAAATTCCTTTTTCACAAGCCTTTTGCACTTTTATATTTATTCTGGTTTTGTCCCACCTTTTTCCTTGTTTTAAAACTACTTATTTTATCTTAGGATAAAATTACTTTCTTTTCTTTAATAATAAAAGCACATTCTATATACCTTCCATAGTTAAGTTACCACAGTGATTTTGGAAACTACTTCCAAGCAAACTTCTGACAACATATAATTACCATGAACATTAAACAAACTTGTTAGAATAATGATTTAATTTGAGTATAACTATTTTTATTATTTTGAACTAATATCCATATTTATTTATTAATATAAGCACTTATTTAATTTTTGGCCATTTGAATAGAGCTCTTATAATAATCTTCATTTATCAATTTAATATTACCATCCAGAGGTATCAAAATATATACTGACACAAAACAAACAGACAAATACAAAAAGAATTATGACACACTAACAGAAACATAAAGCTTACTAATTTGACCCATAATTTTTATTCCTTTGCTATGGCTGTCTTCAAGCCCTCCATCATTTCACATCTTTGATTTTACTGTTTTTAAGATATTTTTCTGGAATCTATGTTACCTGTAATATATAAGCTTGTTCTATGAAATACTTTTTTTCATAATCAGCAACCAGCCAGGACAACTTAAACAGCATAAATACAGTTAAGCTCTAATTTAGCAGTTTACAAAGATATTTAACATGTATATTTTGGATTACTATCTTTAGGAGTCCACTTAGGCTCAAACTTCAGATTTCTGCTATAGGCCTTTTAATTCCTTTCCTTAATTTTGGGTATACTGAAGGAGTAATAAACTTAGTTTCAGCTGAGGAAGGATCGACAGCTGTACTGCTTTTGGTAACTGCCTTAAGTTATATTACAGGCTGGAGTGAACTGCTCTGCTGCTGACTGGGTAGATTTGAGCAAGGCTGGGAAATGTGCTCACATTGTTTGTCTTAGGGCCTTGCACAAGGCCTGATTGGAAGTTTCTCATCTTATTAATGAGACTACCATATTTTATGATATTTCGAATGGCATTCCTTGGCCCAGCGTATCCCTTTTTGTCATTTCGGACACACACTAGTTGGTATTGACTTATTATTGCTGCGAAATGGAGCTTTTGCACTGGTTTTGGCTTGGCAATCTTTTTCATATCACCTGGTTTCCCACATTTAAAGCAATTTAAATTACTAATCATAAGACTACATCCTTTTAGAGCAGCTGCAAGAAGGTTCATATTATAGGTATTAGACGCAATGTTTTGGCATATTTTTATATAATCCTGTAAAGTACTTCCATTTGCCTTTATCAGACATAAAGCTTTTTTACACTCACTGCTAGCATTATCAAAAGCCAACATTAGAATAAGCATTTCTTTAAGTTCAGATTGAGTTACTGTCTTGTTGACTACATCTGCCAGCCTTGCTACAAATTCAGCATAGGGCTCAGTATTTCCTTGAAAAATTTTTGAAAATTATTGTACAGCCTGTCCAGGGGTGGAGATTCATTGCCAGGCAGCTAGGCAGCACAATCACACTTGTACAATGGAAATATGTTCATATTCAGCTTGGTGAGGAATCCCAGCCCCTTGACCTGTTCCTAATATTTGTTCAGCAGTAATAGGCACTGGTGGATTTTGCTGTTGATTTTTACATGCTACAATATTAGCTTTAATAGCCCACCAAGTTTTAAATTGTAAAAATTCTGCTGAATTAAGAACAGCTTGAGCTAACAAATCCCAATCCCAGGGTATTAATCTGATTGCTTGTGCCATTTCTTGCACAATTCTTGAGTATAAGGAGAATTTACACCATATTGAGTGCATAGTTGTTTTAATTTTTTGATAGTTTTAAAAGGAATAGGAGCATGCTCATATTGTACACCCCCTTGGGGATAGTTAGCCTCTACTGGAATTTAAGTTACTGTTACTGGAAAAGTAAAAAAAAAAAAAAAATTGCATAGCCTCTGAATTTTCTTCTCTACTTCCCTGTGCTATACTTTTCATAATTGAAGAGGATGGCACCGTTACAGAAACAGAATCTTTTGTAGGGTCATCAAATGTTGTAAAAATGGATCAGTAGATACCTTAGGAGGTGCAGACACTGGTTCAAAAGACAATAATTCATCTTTTGGAGGTGACGGCTTAACGACCAGTGGAAAAGTTTCATAAACTCCCTTTTTCTTTTTTTTCTTTTTACTAGACAAGAGTTAATCTGGGTTTGCCTCTTCATTAATTTTTCATATATTTTTTTCATTAATATCATCATTAACTTGTTCTGCTACAGTGCTAGCAATAGCAGTATCCATTTTAATATCTTCATTTTCATCTGACTGTAATAGTTCAAGAACAACAGAAATAAGACTATACAAAGACAATACATAAAAATGTTTCTGTCCAAGAGAAAAGAGTTTTAGTAACTCTAGGGTCATCACAGATAATGCTGTATTCTTTAACAGGGTTTTCAAAACTTGGGAATATTCTTCTAAACGAGTTGACTGATTACCCATTACCCTGATGATCAAGATTATTTGACTCACCAAGAGAATGCAAGGACCGTCTGACACATCAGTCCTTGTTTTCTTGGCACTGATCCAGAGAAAAGACTAGTCGTGTCCCACGTTGGCAGCCATCTGAGGTAGATGGTGCCGAGAATGATCCAAAGAAAGATTGGGATCAGTGGACCTCACTGCATGTGGAATGCTGGCAAGTTTATTTAGGTTGAAGCTGCTTTTTAGACTACAAAGCTGATAACAAAAGCAGCTTTGTACGTGAGAGCTCTGCCTGTTTCTGTGTTCCCAGACAATCTTTCTTGGGAATTCAGACAATAACATCTTAGTGGTGTGTTCATTCCACTCTGCCTCCCCCCACTAATGTCTGCAGTATGCAGTGTCCTTGGAGACATTTACTAATGTTTCTCTTCCAGCAAGCATGCTTTTAAAATGCTTAACCCTTTATGCTCTGGCTCTCAGCATCTTTTCCAACATTCAATGAAGAAATACAAAGGGCTAAAAAGCACATGAAAAAATGCTCAACATCGCTTGCGATCAGGGAAATGCAAATCAAAACTACAATGAGATACCATCTTACACCCATCAGAATGGCAGCTATTTAAAAAACAGCAGACTCTAAGTGTTGAAGAGGATGTGGAGGAAAAGGAACACTCATCCACTGCTGGTGGGGTTGTGGAATGGTCCAGCCATTATGGAGGACAGTTTGGCGGTTCCTCAGAAAACTAACAATAGATCTTCCATAAGATCCACAATTCCACTGCTGGGTATATACCCAGAAGAACTGAAAGCAAAGTCACGAACAGATATATGCACACCAATGTTCATAGAGGCATTGTTCACCATTGCCAAAACTTGGAAACAGCCTTGGCGCCCATCAACAGAAGAATGGATAAGCAAAATGTGGTACATACATACAATGGAATATTACTCAGCTGTAAGGAGGAATAAAGTGCTAACACACGGAATAACGTGGATGAATCTTGAAGACCTTATGTTGAGTGAAGCAAGCCAGGCATTGAAGGATGAACAGTATATGACCTCACTGATCTGAACTGAGGAAAGTGAGCAGTCTCTGAGAACCATTGTCTGAAAGATAGGTTAACAAGGGAGAGAAAGAGAAGAGTAGGCTGTGATCCATCACCCATATGGACATAATCTATTGTAAAGGGATTGAGTATAGTTTCATATTGAAGGATAGGACAGATGGGTAGTGACATTACTGGGTTTGGTGGTGTAGGGTTGACAGGTGGTTAGATTAGGAAGGGCAGGTTGGAATACCCAGTGCATGGAACTATGAATCTTGTCATTACATGAGTCAAGACAGCGGAGTGTCATATGCTCCAGGGGGATGGGGAGGAAGGAACAGTTAAGTTCAAATGGGGTATTTAGTGGTCATGGGAATGGTTTTTCTTTACCTTACAATAATGGACACTGGACATGGTATATATCATCAAAAATTATTAAACTGTACCATCTAAATTGTAAACTATACTGTAAACCACTGACAATGTTTAGTTGCTATATTTTACTATCTGTATAACAGTTATAACAATGCTAATGTCCATTTAAAAAAAGGTTTTAATATGGGGTGGGGAATAGAGAGGGAGGTTGGGTATGTGGGAGTCTCTAGCATTCCATGTGTGACTTTGCTGTGACCTAAAACTTCTTTGAAAATTAAATGAAAATTTTGGTGACACTGGGGTTTGAGAGGGGGAAGGTGTCATATTACACTAGACATCTGACCATGCAGTGATAAAAGGAAAAAAGAATACTTTAAAAAAAGGAATTTTATTTTTTTCCCATTTTTTTTGAATGGCCCAATCTGCTAATTATATTTTATTTTTAGTTTAGTTTTTTCTTCTTCTGAGTTTCCTTGTACTTATCCCTTGCATTTAAGCTTATCATTATTATTACTTTTTCCTATTAATTGTATTTGGTTATTTTATGGGCTTCATGTCCAAGGAAAGTTAAGATCACAGAAGGGTTACAATGGGGGCTGCAGAAGATCATTGGTGGGGGTGTCTGGGATGGGGGATTCATGGGAATAAGTTCATCTGAATATACATGAAAGATATATGAAATTGTTCAAATGATCAAGGGATGGGGCATGTTCACGGTGGGTAGACAATCACTCAATAAATGAGGGAAACTGATTCCCAGCCTGGAGAGCTCTGCCACATTCTCCAAGGGAGGAGCAAAAGTCCCTTGAGTGCAGGAGCAGTGTCTGACAAAAGAGGATGTCCCACTGATGGGTTCTTGTTATTGATGACTAACCTCATGAGTCTTTGCTCTTGTAATTGAAACTTAGCCTACTGTTATGGGGTGCCTAAGGGTTGTGACTTGAGAGACTCTTTGTTGCTCAAATATCGCCTCTCTCTAAGCCAAACTCAGCATATGAATGCATTACCTTCCCCCCAACATGGGACGTGACTCCCGGGGATGAGTCTCCCTGGCAACGAGAGATTAATACCAAGTGCAGAGAGAGTGGGGCAAGATGGCGTTGGTGTAGGAGGGCGCACACTGCAAGCTCCCAGAGCAAGGCGGATTGTGGACGGGGTCCTGCCCGGGGGTCTGTGCTGTGCACGCGTGGAGTGAGAGGCTTGGGACATCTATCTGCGCGGATCGGCGGCGTGGACCGAACGGTGGAGATTCGTGAGTTTTGAGGCTGCCGGTGGGGGTTGGCACAGGCGGCTGAGCCCCGCGGTCACGGAAATAAATAATAAAACGGCCATTTGGAGCCGCGGGCGGGGGCGAAAAGTTGTATTTTCTGGGGAGCTGGCTGCCTGGTGCCCCTTGGACCTTGTGTGAGCAGAGCAAAAAGCTAGTCAGCACCCGGTGAACCGGAGAGGGGATTTTGGTCGGGGAACGGAGCTGATCTCCCTAGCCACCCAGGGATAAGACCCGGGCCGCTGCGGAGCCAGGAGGAAGGGACACTTCCCAAAGAAGGGAGGGTTCGGTTGGAAGACAGGGAAGGGTATTTCATATTTTTAGACATCGA
>JAKSZT010054481.1:593291-660814 GCA_026826555.1 Tolypeutes matacus | reverse complement strand
GCTTCTTTGGGAGTTGGAGGTTGTCCTGAGTACTGTTGTGGCAATGGATGTAGGCCATTTTAAATCAGCACACACCACTCAGAACTGAGTGGGAGAGAGTGTGGTCTACAGTGTGAACTGTGCTCTATGGTTGGTCGCAAGGCTCCAGGATGTGTAAGTTCATTGAGGTTGGTGGGCCACACTATGGGAGATGTTTGTGTTGGATGTGGTGGGAGGTGTGGGAGGTGGGCAACATGGGAATCCGAGTGGGTTCCGTATAATATTTTAGGTAATCTAAGCACCTCTTAAAATATATGTATATATATATATATAAAATAACATTTTTGTAAGCAAATACACATATATGCATATATATTTATATATCATTTTACAAATGTTTGTATGTATTGTGAGAATTTTGATTTTTACCCATAATAAAAAAAAAAAAAATAAAAAAATAAAAATAAAAATAAAAATCTGAGCTAAAAAAAAAATAAAATAAAATAAAATAAAAAAAAATAAAAAAAATAAAAATATTTAAGTTCATGCGATATAAGTTGAATGAAGTATTTTAAATTGTTGTATAATTAAAAGAAATTTTCTAATTTTATAACAATTAAAGTCATATGAATAAAAATTTCATATAAATACTTTAAAAAAATAATAATAAAATAAAAAATAAAAATTAGAACGTCCTGAAACTTGAAAATCATAAAAAAAAAAAAAAAAAAAAAAAAATACCAAGTGCATTCTGGCAACATGACTGGAAAAAGACCTTGAATAAAGGGGAAAAAGGTAAAGAGAAATGAGTTCATGTGGCTGAGACTTCAAAGAGAGTTAGGAGGTCATCCGAGAGGTAATGCTTTTGCACACCTCAGTAGGATCTCATAGAACACCGAAGTGGATCTCACCCCAAACAGAGGGGCTCCTGAGTGCTCTGGAGACACCCAGGTCCTACCTAAGTGGGAATAGACCCAGAGATTGATGCCTTATTAGTGGGCTCTACTTTGGAATCTGTGCCCCTGAGAGTGACAGAGTTGGACTCAAATAAGTCCTCCCTGCACATGGTCCATCATCCCTTCTATTCAAACCTATGTGTGATGCTGGAGATTTCAGGTGTACTTCCAGAGACTGGAGTCTCTGGCCCACCTATGTACCAGCTGTGCCTGGAATATCAGTGGAGCTGCAACTCCTACCCTACAGCACAATGGGCTCATCCAAGTCAACAGACGTGGAGACGACGATGGGCAATGGCCATCCCAGGGAATGGAAAGGGCCTGCAGCTGTAGGCATGATAATCCCATCCACTGTATCCATGGGATATAAGCCCTCTCTCACTTGGAGGTGGAGTGGACATCACCATCCCAGTCCCCTCAGAATTGGGGGAAGAGCTATGGACTAGAGTGGATTTAATGGTATTCTGCTGTAGACATATTGTGATTCAAGCAATTGAAGAAATTATAACAGTGAGGTGGAGCAGGTGGCAATTGGATGCTTTCAGAGCAAAGAGGGGAAGGGTAGTTGAAATACAGGGGTCTTTTTGGGACTTGGGGTTTTCCAGGGTGACACTGTGGTGACAGATGTAGGCCACTTTACATCAGCATATACCATGCAGAACTGTGTGGGAGAGAGTGTGGTCTATGATGTGAACTGTGGTGTATGCTTGGTGGCAAGGCCCCAGGATGTGTATATCCATTGCAGGTGATGTGCCACACTGATGAAGGGTGTTTGTGTGGGATGTTGTGGGAGGTGTGGGAAGTGGTGAACATGGGAATCCCTCTAATTTCTGTGTAATATTTAGGTTATTTAAGCACCATTTAAAAATATGTATGTAAAGAAGTAACATTTATGTAAGCAAATGCACATATATGCATATATATTTACATATCATTTTACAAATATTAGTATGTATTTTGAAAATTTTGATTTTTACCCACAATAAAAAAAAAAGAAAAAAAAGAAAGAAAGAAAATGCTACAATAATGGGCAACATTATTTTTTAAATGGTAATTTTTAAAATGCTTACCCCGAAGGTAATGGATTGAAGATCCAGTGAAAACAACCAGGATAATTTAAAATCAGTGGAAAGCCCATCTTTACATAAACTAAGAGAAATCTCGAGTTCTGATGCATAAATTTGTGGTAATAAATTGAACACAGATGAGTCTGAAATAAGATTTGGGAGGAGCAGATCTCAGAACAAACTGCAAGTGTAATTTCCCCATGGAGAAAGACATCCTGAATTGCACAGTCACAGTCGCTTCCTTAAAAGATTGGCAACAAGTTGCACAGACTGGAGGTGGAGATTCTTTGTAGATTCACATTCATTACATTCACAGGGTTTCTCTCCAGTATGAATGTTGTGATGTTTAATGAGATACTGTCTCTGGCTGAAGGCTATTCCACATTCCTTACATATACAGGGTTTCCCTCCACTATGAATTTTCTCATGGTCAGTGACATTTGATTTGCTACTGAAGGCTTTCCTACATTCCTTACAGATAAAGGGTTTCTTTCCAGTTTGTCTTCTCTGGTGTTTAATGAGGCTTGATTTCTGAATGAAATCTTTCCCACATACATCACATTCATAGGGTTTCTCTCCAGTATGTATTCTCAGATGGTTAACGAGGTTTTCCTTCTGGTTGAAGCCTTTTCCACTTTCATTGCATATATAGGGTTTTTTTTTCCAGAATTAATGCTCTAATGTTTAATGAACTATTGCATTTGGCTGAAGGCTTTTCTGTATTCTTTACATTTATTTTGTTTCTGTCCACTATGAGTTTTATCATGTTCTGTTAGATAAGATTTTTACATAAAGGCTTTTTCACATGCCTTACATGCATACGGTTTCTTTGCAGTAGGAAATCTCTTGTACCTGAGATTTGACAGTTGAATTAAAGCTCTCACACATATATAAGATTTTTGTTCAGTAAGAATTTTCTGATGAATAAAGGGCTTTCCTTTCAGGTTGAAAGCTTTCCCCATGTACTACATTTCTATGATTGATCCCCTGTATGGCTTTAAAAATGGGGAGTTAAAAATGAGTGTAAAGAGCAGACTACATTCAGTACACTCATATGGTTTCTCTCTAGTTTGAATTTTCTCATATTCCATGAGGTTTTGTTTCAGATGTAAGCATGCCCATGTTCATTACAATGCTAACTAATGTATGAACATTTCATGCTCAACGAGATTTAATGCCTGGCTGAAGAATTTCCAATATTCCTTACATACACAGAGTTTTACTCCTGCATGTTTCTTTGATGTGACTCTAGCTTTCCCAAATTCATGAAATCCCAAATGGTTTCTCTGAAGGATTAATTCTCAGGTATCTCATGAGTTTGAATTTCCAAGAAAATTTCACACTCATTAGACTTAAAGGGGAGGACTACCATGTGGGGCAAATTGGAAAAATTCATTGTCTTCATTCCTTTTTCCTTACATAGAATCTGTCAAGCTTAGGTAATCATGATGCAAATTCCTTCCAAGTGAAGTTACATTCATAGAAGTGTTATTTTGAGGAAGCCACGCTTGCCATCAGAGAAAATATTTTCCCAACTTTCTTACATTGCCTGCCTTCATCTTAAGTCTGTACTGTTGTGGAAGTGGATATGGCTTCACTCACAAGCCTTTTGTTATGTGGTTCTTTTTGCTTTCTAATGTCCTATGCTTCTTCATAGTTTGTGGTCGCAGCAAAAGCAGTGCTTAGAGCCAAATTTATATCATTGAATGGATTCATTAGAAATGAGGAAAGATCCAATATCAAGTCATCTAAGTGTCCAATTTGGGAAGTGTAACAATATCTCCTTTTAATTTATTCTATCATTCATGGCTCTTCTTGTTTCAAATGAGCATCATATCCAGTTTGGTGACTTCATATCTCAGATATGGGGAAGTGATACAGAACTTGAATTATGATGGGGACAAAACAACACCCCTAAATCAACCCTGGAAACTTCAGGCTTCTGAAGGTTAAGAAAGGTGCAGCTTCCAAAGATACATGAGTAGGGTGTCCCCAGAACAAAGGCCAAAATGGCAACCCAGGAAATCCTGAATACTTTGATTTGGACTGGCTTTTTTGTTCAATTTTAAAAATTCTATTTATTTGGATGAGATGCACTATTTAATATTCTTAATAGTATCCTGGGAAAATTATAACACTGTAGCTTGCCTTTCCAAATCTGCACTTATTATTTGTTATTGACTTGCTAAATAATGTATTTTAAAACACTTTATATCATGTATTCGTCAGCCAAAGGGATGCTGATGCAAAATTCCAGAAAACTGTTGGTTTCCATTAAGGGTATTTATTTGGGGTAGAAGCTTACAATTACCAGGCTGTAAAGCATAACTATCTTACTTCACCAAAGTCTGTTACACCGTCTTGGAGCTAGACAGTTGCTAACATTTTCCAGGGTCCTGGCTTCTTGGGTTCCTCTCTTCCCAGGGCTGCATTTCTCTCTGGGCTCAGCTCCTCTCTTTCCTCCAAAGGTCAGCTGTAGACTGTGAGGCTCTCTAAGCTTGTCTCTCTCCACTAGGCAAGCTGTGAACTCTCAAGTGAACGGCTTGTCTCTCTTCCCCAGGCCATCTGTCCTTGCTCATCAGAACTCCAACATCAAAAACTACTCCAGCTCTGTCCTTTGCCATGTCTTTTTATGTTTGAGACACCACCCTCCAAGGGGCTGGGCTCAATTCCCTACTGACTGTGGCCCAGTAAACACCCTTATCATAACTTAATCATACCCATATTAACAGACCAGGTTACAAGCAGAATCCAGGATCTATTTTTGGAATTCATAAAGATACCAAACTGCTACATATCCATTTACCCCTCTTATGTTATATATTAATTTATGGTGAATTTTAACACTTTATTGATGTCCTTGGCCACAGATGTCATTATTACTTCATCCGTTCAGTAATCATTTAGATATATGAATTTAATTAACAGATATTTTTCTTCCATCCATCCTGAATCTTGAACCTTGTTAGATTATTTTCATTCTGCCTGAAGAATATTCTTTTGCATTTCTTTTAAACTTAGTTGCTGCTAGAAATTTTATTAATTATTACTGGTCTGTAAATGTATTTATTTCAGTTCTTCCTGAAGAATTGAGATGAATTAAATCTCAGACCCTTTATCATCTCCACTGTTTTTAAGAGCACCCTTGGGGTTGAATTTCTCCATTATGTGTAAATGTAATCAGTTCTTTGGAGAAGAAATTAGGGGCTTTCAGTTTTATAGCCTGCTTACTGCCACCCCACCTCCCAGGCAAAATCTGTGTGCTCTGGCTCTGGGAATGGGAACAATGGCACACATCTCTGAGTTACACACCTGATTTTGGAGCTAATGTTTGGTGGAGAAAGCACAGTATTTTGAGTTCTTCTTGGGATCATTCTAGGGACCAGTGCAATGGCGATCAGCACCCCATATTGCTCAATGATGGCCACACCCAAAAAGCAGCCATTGCTTCAGGAGTTCCCATTTTTCACAGACTTAGGAGACCCCTCCTGATACCTGTGCTGTGGATTAATGCCCTTGTTTGAGTCTTGTGTGGACCCTGTAAAAGTGTGTTCTTATTAACCCATTGCTGTGTGTGTAAGCCTTTTTTTTTTTTTTTTTAAGATTTTATTTATTTATTCATTTATCCCCCCCTTGCTGCTTGCGCTCACTGGGTCAGCTAACCACGCCGTGCGGGCGGGCTTGCCTTCACCAGGAGGCCCTGGGAACCGAACCCGGGGCCTCCCATATGGTAAACGGGAGCCCTACTGATTGAGCCACAGCCGCTTCCCTGTGTAAGCCTTTTTTGTGGGACATTTTGGTTAGATTCTAATAAGGGACCTCTTGATTAGGTCACTTTTGTTAGATTGCTTTAGTTTAGTTAAGGGCCTCTGATTAGATTTCAGGCACCAGGATGGACCCCAATCCTTGTGCTGAAGTCCTATATACATGGAACACACAGAGAAAGAATGCTGCCATGTTTACCCTGCCATGTGGGAGAGGTCTCCAGGATCTCCTACATCTGTGGAGAGACACAGAAACCCTGAGAGGCTGAGGGAGAGGCCAGAGAGTGGTGTCATGGAGCAGCTTGAAACTGAAGACATCCAAGCCAGAGGAGAAGGGAGAGGTGTGAGCAATTGTGCCTGATGGCCCACTGCTGAGCACAGGGAGAATGTGAGTTTGGAGGAGAGGGCAGAGAGAGATAGGCAGGCCCAACATTTTGCATTGGCATTGGGAGGAGTCCAGCAGCAGCTGACCCGTGTTAAGACAGCATTTTTGATGATGCCTTGATTTGTACATTTTCACAGCCTCAGAAATGAAAGCTTTATCCCTAATAAAGTCCAATAAAATCCAACCTATTTCTGGTATTTTGCATTGACAGCACTTGGCAATCTCAAACAGCTAGGGACACAGGATTGGAGAGCTGCCCTGTTCCCAAATGGCAGTGTGATGCTGCTGCCCAATGAATTCACCTGTCAACTGTGGGTGTCTCCAGAGTAGGTGGGAATGAATACTAGTAAGACAGAGGGGGAAGTTCACTTGTCCAGCAAGGCCAGCAAGACAGGGAGTCTGGCATGGGATTCACATGGTTTGGGGACTAGTCTAAAGTCACAGATGCCCCAGTATGATGTACCTGGCTCAGGCAGGGGTTGGCCAGGTGGGTAATGGCAGATAAAAGTATGGGACCTGGGGTCTGGTGCAGCAGGGGAGTCAGGGCACAGAGAGGAGACTTCCTGCTCCTGCTCCTTTTGCCCTTCCCTTCTTCCCTTAGCATCTAGCATTGACCTCTGAGTATGCTGTGCTTACTGTACCCCTCCTGGGTCTCAGGCACAGACTCAGGTCTCCTGCTTCCAGTTCTACATTCACCTTCTTCAATCTTGGGGCAGCTAAAGAAAGAGCAATGCCAAGATGAAACCTGTTGGTGTCAGGAAGGAAATGTCAAAATTCACATTACAGCATTGGCTACAGCAATAACATAACCAGAATGAGCAACATCAGGCCAGAGACCCTAATAAATAGTACAGGTATCCCAGAAAGTCCCAGGACCTAGGGCTGACAAGAGTAGAATTGAGGTTGTGAGATAATGCAATGTTTGCAGAAAACCTCAGAGGGTACAGATGCTAGATAATTCTCAGACTAATTAAATATTAAATTTTCAACACATTTTTAACAGTGTTGAAAATGATGCAGACCTCTTCAATCCAAGTAGAGAATGGAGGGGTTGGATTGGAAGAAGCTGATGAACTTTGAAGAAGCTGGAATGTAACACGTGTTTACTGCATTTCCCCCAAGGCAGAGAGGGAATGTCCTGCTTTGGAATCAAACTCTCAGAGGACCAAAGAAAACCATCATCATGGATTCCGGATGTTTAAGGAGGACAGGGAGAGAGCCCTGCTCAGCACTCACAGCCTCAGTTCGTGATGTGAGTCACACTAGCGGGTCTTCACTGGGGAGTAAGCAGCAGGAAGTCCATCCTGTCCTGTGGTGCTAACAGCCCTCAAACCAGATCCGTGTAGAGAGCAGTGTGGCATTCACATGGTCGCGTCCATGCTCCTCGTTTTCGGTGCTCACTCTTGCTGAGGGAGGCCTCCACCCATCCAGGTAGCTGGGTAGGGGGCCAAGGGGAGTGAGCACTTTTCCTTTATGGGTGACTGTATTTGCAAAGGGTGAGGGGAAGTGCCCCACCAAAGAATGTTGCAGATACTAATCGTTATCTTCAAAGCAACCACTTTGTATGATTTCAATGGTACTATTTTCATAATTTCTTTTAAATTATAACCAAATTACCCATGCAAAGCCTATAAAAATTATTTATGTCTGTCATGGCAAACAGCAAAATTCCTTCTCTAGCCTCAACCCCCATTCCTCCTTCCTCAGAATTATCTGCACTAACAGATTCTTTTTTTATTTTTTTATTTTACCGGGAGGTCCCAGGTATCGAACCCAGGTCCCTCAATATGGCAGACGGACGCCCAACCATTTGAGCGACATCCGCCCCCCTAACAGATTCTTTTGGTTACACATTTCTGTTTGTAAATACATGCATTCTCTAGTTTCATCCATCCCACAGCCTATTACATATAAGAAAAATCTTGGAGTACAATTAAGAATATAAATAAATTTTCTAACTTCTTAAAATACTTGAGATTAGAAGTATATTGTCTAATTATGAAAGGATCATTTCTGATTTAAAATAATAAGGAAAATTGGAGTTAAGTAGAAACAGGCCACTGTAGTTCAGTAGCTGTTAAACTTGAATCCACATCAGAATCAGTTGAAAAAACTGAAAAAATATAAATGGTTGGTCTGCCTTATGCTACAATAAATGCTACAATAATGGGCAGCATTATTTTTAAAGGTGGTAATTTTTAAAATGCTTACCCAGAATGTAGTGGACTGAAGAACCAGTGAAAACAACCAGAATAATTTGAAATAAGTTGAAAGCCCGTCTTTCCATAAACTAAGAGAAATCTCAAGTTTTGATGCATAAATGAGTGGTAACAAATTGAACACAGATGAGTGTGGAAGAAGATGTGGGAGGAGTAGATCTCAGAACAAACTGCAAGTGCAGTTTTCCAAGAGGAGAAAAACATCTTGAGTGGCTGTCACAGCTGCTTCCTTAAAAGATTGGCAACAAGTTGCACAGACTGGAGGTGGTGATTCTTTGGAGTTTCACATTCATTACATTCAGAAGATTTTGCTCCAGTATGAATGTTGTAATGTTTAATGAGATACAGCCTCTGGCTGAAGGCTATTCAACATTCCTTACATTTATAGGGTTTCCCTCCACTATGAATTTTCTCATGGTCAGTGAGATTTGATTTGCTACTGGAGGCTTTCATACATTCCTTACAGATATAGGATTTCTCTCCAGTTTGTCTTCTCTGGTGTGTAATGAGGATTGATTTCTGAATGAAAGCTTTCCCATGTCTATCACTTTCATAGGTTTTCTCTCCAGGATGGATTCTCAGATGGTTAATGAGGTTTTCCTTCTTGTTGAAGGCTTTTCCACATTCATTGCATATATAGGGTTTTTCTCCAGAATGAATGCTCTGATATTTAATGAACTATTGCTTTTGACTGAAGGTTTTTCTGCATTCTTTAAATTCATTTTGTTTCTGTCCACTATGAGTTTTTTCTTGTTCTTTGAGATTTTATTTGTACCTAAAGCTTTTTCACATGCCTTCCATGCATAGGGTTTCTTTGCAGTAGGAAATCTCTCATAACTGAGATTTGTCATTTGAATTAATGTTTCCCACATATATATGATTTCTCTTCAGTAAGAATTTTCTGATGAATAAAGAGGGTTTCTGTCAGGTTGAAAACTTTCCCACATGTATTACACTTCTATGCTTGTTCACCTGTATGGCTTTTAAAATGAGGTGTAAAAAATAACTGTAAAGAGCAGACTACATTTGGTCTTTCATATGGTTTCTCTCTAATTTGAATTTTCTCCCATTCCATGAGATTTTGTTTCAGATGGAAGCATTCCCATGTTCATTACAATACTAACTAATGTATGAATATTTCATGCTCAATGAGATTTATTGCCTGGCTGAAGAATTTCCAATATTCCTCAATTCACAGGGTTTTACACCTGCATGTTCCTTTGATGTGACTCTCACTTTCCCAAATTGATGAAATCCCAAATGGTTTCTTTGATGGATTAATTCTCAGGTGTCTAGTGAGGTTGAATTTCCAAGAAAATTTCACCCTCATTACACTTAAAAGGGAGGACTACCTTGTGAGGCAAATTGGCAAATTCATTGTCTTCATTCTTTTTTCCTTACATAGATTCTCTCATGCTTAGGTAAGCATGATGCAAATTCCTTCAAAGTGAAGTTACATTCATAGAAGTGTTATTTAGGAAACAATGCTTTCCATCAGAGAAAATAATTTCCCACCTTTCTTACATTCTCTGCTTTCATCTGAAATCTGTACTGCTGTGGAGGTGGTTAAAGCTTCACTCACCAGCCTTTGGTTATTTGGTTCTTCTGCTTCTTAATGTCATATGATCCTTCATAGTTTGTGGGGTGCAGCAAAATCAGTGCTTAGAGGGAAATTTATAGCATTGAATGCACTCATTAGAAAAGAGGAATGATCCAATATCAATCATAAAAGCATTCAATTTGGGAAATTCAACAATATCTCCTTTTTAGTTGTTCTATCATTAATGGCTCTTCTTGCTTCAAATAAGCATCACATCCAGTTTGGTGACTTCATAACTAGGAAATGGGGAAGTGGTACCACACTTGATTTATGATGGGACAAAATAACACCCCATTAATCAATCCTGGAAACTTCAGGCTTCTGAATAACAAGAACTTTGCAGCTTTCAAGATGCACAAGTAGGGTGGCCACAGAACAAAGGTCAAAAATGCAACCCAGGAAATCCTGAACATTTTGTTTTGGAATGACTGTTTTTCTTCAATTTTTTTTTCTTCCATTCATTTGGATGAGATGCACTAGTTAATATTCCTAAAGTTTACCAGGGAAATTATAACACTTTTGCTAACCTTTCCAAATCTGCATTTATTATTTGTTATTGACCTGCCAAATAATGTATTTTAAAACATTTTATATCCTGTATTAATCAGCCAAAGGGGTGCTGATGCAAAATACCAGAAATCTGTTGGTCTTTATAAAGGGTATTTTTTGGTGGTTGATGCTTACAGTTACCAGGCCATAAAGGATAAGTTTCTTCTTTCACCAAAATCTGTTAGCCCATCTTTTAGCAAGACAGCTTCTGACATTTGCCAGGGATCAAGTTTCTTGGGTTCCTCTCTACTCAGGGCTGCATTTCTTTCTGGGCTCAGCTCCTCTGTTTCCTCCACAAGGTCAGCTGTAGACTATGTGGCTCTCTAAGCCTTGCCAATCTCCACAAGGACTGCTGTGAACTGTCCAGTGAATGGCTCATACCTTTTCCCCAGGGCATTCTCTCCTTGCTCATCAGAACTCCAACATCAAAAATTACTCCAACTCTGTGCTTTGCCATGTCTTTTTATGTTTGAGACCCCACCCACCAATGGGTGGGGCTCAATACTCTATGGAGTGTGGCAAAGTCAATGTCCTTATCAAAACTTACTCATGCCCAGATTAACAGACAAGTTTACAAACATAATCAAATATCTATTTTTGGAATTCATAACGATATCAAACTGCTACATATAAATTTACCCATCTTATGCTATATATTATTTTATGGTGTATTTTAGCACTTTATTGATATTCTAGGCCATGGATATCATTATTACTTTATCCATTCAATAGTCATTTATATATATAATTTAATTAACAGATATTATTCTTCAATCCATCCTGAATCTTGAACCTTCTGAGATTATTTTCTTTCTGCCTGATAAATATTCTTTAAATTTCATTTAAAGTGAGTTGCTGCTGGCAAATGGTATTAGTTTTCACTCATCTGTAAAATATTTATTTAACTTTTTGTGAAGGATTGAGATGAATTAAATCTCAGGCACTCCACGATCTCTACTGCTTCTGAGAGCACCCTTAGGGTCGAATTTCTCCATTCTGTTGTAAATGCAATCAGTTCTCTGGAGAATAAATTAGGGCCTTTCAGTTTTACAGCCTGCTTCTTGCTCCCCCACCTCCCAGGCAAAATTTGTGCACTCTGGCTCTGGGAATGGGAATAATGGTTTACCTCTGTGAGTTACACACCTGATTTTGGAGCTAAAATTAGGTGGAGAAAGCACAGTATATTGAGTTCTTCTTGGGACCATTCTAGGATCCAGTGCACTGATGGTTAGCACCCCATTTTCCTCAATGATGGCCTCATCCTATATACAGCCACTGCTTCATGAGTTCCCATTTCTCCCAGACTTAGGCGACCCCTTCTGATCCCTGTGCCCTGTGTTATTGCCCTCGTTTGAGTCTTGTGTGGACCCTGGAAAAGTATGTTCTTACAAACCCATTGCTGTGTGGTAAGCCTTTTGTATGTAGGATATTTTGGTTAGATTCAGAAAAGGGACCTTTTAATTAGGTCACTTTTTGTTAGATTGCTTTGGTTTAGCTTAGAACCTCTGATTAGATTTCAGGCACCAGAATGGGCCCCAATCATTGTGCTGAAGTCCTAAATACATGGAACACAGAGTGAAAGATTGCTGCCATGTTTACTCTGCCATGTGTGAGAGGGTTCCAGGATCTCCTACAGCTGTGGAGAAACACAGAAACACTGAGAGGATGAGGGACAGCCCAGAGGCTTTTTCATGGAGCAGCTTGAAGCTGAAGACATCCAGGCAAGAGGAGAAGGGAGAGTTGTGAGCAATTGTGTCTGATGGCCCAGTGCTGAGCTCATGGAGGAAGTGAGTTTGGAGGAGAAGGCAGAGAGAGACAGGCAGGCCCAACATTTTGCCTTGACAGGAGTCTGGATCAGCTGACCCTTGTTTAGACAGCATTTTTAATTTTGCCATGATTTGGACATTTTCACACCCTCAGGACTGTAAGCTTTAACCATAATAAATTCCAATAAAAGGCAATTATTTCAGGTATTTTACATTGACAGTGCTTGGAAAACTCAAACAGCTAGGGACACAGGGTTGGAGAGCTGCCCTGTTCCCCAATGGCAGTGTGATGCTGCTGCCCAGTGAATTCACCTGTAAACTGTGGGTTTCTCCATCCTTGGCAGGAATGATTAATAGTTAAATGGAGGGGGAAGTGCTCTTGGCCAGCAAGGCCTGCAAGACATGGAGTCAGGCAGGAGAGTCACATTGTTTGGGGACTAGTCTAAAATCAAGATGCCCCAGTATGATATATGTGCCTCAGGCAAGTGTTGGGTAGGTGGGCAGGGGCATATAAAAGCATGGGACCTGGGGTCTGATGCAGCAGAAGAGTCAGGGCACATGGAGAAGACTTCCTGCTCCTGCTTCTTTTGCCCTTCCCTCCTTCCCTTGGCCTGCAGCATTGACCCTCTGAGGAGGCTGCTCTTACTGTACCCCTGCTGTGTCTCAGGCACAGACTCATGTCTCCTGCTTCCAGTTCTACATTCACCTTCTACAATCTTGGGTCAGCTAAAGGAAGAGCACTGCCAAGGTGAAAGCTGTTGGTGTCAGGAAGGAAATGTCAAAATTCACATTACAGCTTTGGCTAGAGCAATAACATCACCAGACTGAGCAACATTAGGCCAAAGACCCTAATAAATAGAACAGGAACCCCAGAAAATCCTGGGACCTAAGGCTGACAAGAATAGAATTGAGGTTGTGAGAGAGTGCGATGTTTGCAGAAAACCTCAGAGTGTGCAAATGACAGATAGTTCTCAGAATAATTAAATATTAAATTTTCAACACATTTTTAACAGTGTTGAAAATTATGCAGACCTCTTCAATCCCAGAAGAGAACGGAGGTGTTGGATAGGAAGAGCTGATGAACAACTGAAGAAGCTGGAATGTAACACGTGTTCACTCAGTTCCCCCAAGCCAGAGAGGGAATGTCCTGTTTGGGAACCAAACTCTCAGAACCCGAATGAAAACCATCATCATAGGTTCTGGATCCACATAGGAGGACAGGGAGAAAGCCCTACTCAGCACTCACGGCATCACTTAGTGACGTCAGTCACTCTAGCCGGGCTTCACTGGGGAGTAAGCAGCAGGAAGTCCATCTTCTTCTGTGGTGATAACAGCCCTCTAACCAGACACTTGAAGAGAGCATGGTGGCCTTCACACGGTCGTGGCCATGCTGCTTGTTCTCCATGCTCACTCTTGCTGTGGGAGGCCTCCACCCATCCAGGCAGCTGGAGCGGGGGCCGAAGGGAGGGAGCACATTTTTATTGACGACTGTATTTGCAAAGGGTGAGGGGAAGTGCCCCCCTCAGTAATGTTGCAGATACAAATCAATATCTTCAATTCACCCAATTTGTATGATTTCATTGTGTACTATTTTCATAATTTCTTTTAAATTATAACCAAATTATCTGTGCAAAGAGTATACAAATAATTTATGTGTGTTATGACAAACAGCCAAATTCCATCTCTAGCTTCAACCCCCATTCCTCCTTCCTCAGAATTATCTGCATTGGCAGACTCTTTTGGGTACACATTTCTCTTTTTAAATACATGCATTGTCTAGTTTCATCCACCCCACACCCTGTCAGATATGAGAATGATAATGGAGTACAACTTAATAATAGAAATAAATTTTCTAACTTCTTAAAATACTTGAGATTGGAAGTATATCATCTAATTATGAAAGTATATTTTCTGATTTAAAATAATAAGGAAATTGTAGTTAAGTAGAAAGCAGGCCACTATAGTTCAGTGGCTGTAAAACTTAAATCCACATCAGAATCAGGTGAAGAATCTGAAAAAATATAAATGGTTGGAGTGTCTTATAAGAAAATGCTACAATAATGGGCCACATTATTTTTAAAATGGTAATTTTTTAAATGCTTACCCAGAATGTGATGGATTGAGAACCAGTGAAAACAACCAGGATAATTTGAAATAAGTGGTATGCCCATCTTTACATAAATGAAGAGAAATCTCGAGTTCAGATGCATAAATTAGTGGTAACAAATTGAACACAGATGAGTGTGGAAGAAGATGAGGGAGGATCAGATCTCAGAACAAAGTGCAAGTGCACTTTTCAAAGAGGAGAAAGACACTCTGAATTGCACAGTCACAGCCACTTCCTTAAAAGATTGGCAATAAGTTGCACAGACTGGAGGTGGATATAATTTGGAGATTCACATTCATTACATTCACAGGGTTTCTCTCCAGTATCAGTGTTGTAATGTTAAATGAGATACTGCCTCTGGCTGAAGGCTATTTCACATTCCTTACATATATAGGGTTTCCCTTCACTATGAATTTTCTCATGATCAGTGAGATTTGATTTGCTTCAAATGGTTCCCTACATTCCTTATATGTATAGGGTTTCTCTCCAGTTTGTCTTCTCTGTTGTGTAATGAGACTTGATTTCTGAACGAAAGCTTTCCTACATCCATCACATTCATTGGGTTTCTCTCCAGTATGTATTCTCAGATGGTTAATGATGTTTTCCTTCTGGTTGAAGTCTTTTCCACATTCATTGCATATATAGGGTTTTTCTCCAGAATGAATGCTCTGATGTTTAATGGACTATTGCTTTTGGCTGAAGGCTTTTCTGCATTCTTTACATTCATTTTGTTTCTGTCCACTATGAGTTTTTTCATGTTCTCTGAGACATGATTTGTACCTAATGGCTTCTTTGCATGCCTTACATGCACACGGTTTCTTTGCAGTAGAAAATCTCTTCTATCTGAGATTTGACATTTGAACTAAAGCTTTCCTACCTATATATGATTTTTCTTCAGTAAGAATTTTCTGATGAATAAAGAGACTTTCTGTTAGATTGGAAACTTTCCCACATGTATTACATTTCTATGCTTGTTCCCCTGTATGGCTTTCAAAATGAAGAGTAAAAAATTACTGTAAAGAACAGACTACATTCAGGACACTCATATGGTTTCTCTCTAGTTTGAATTTTCACGTGTTCCATGAGGTTTTGTTTCAGATGGAAGGAGTCCCATGTTCATTACAATCCTAACTAATGTATGAATATTTCATGCCCAGTGATACTTAATGCCTGGCTGAAGGATTTCCAATATTCCTTACATACACAGGGTTTTACTCCTTCATGTTTCTTTAATATGACTCTAGCTATCCCAAATTCATGAAATCCCAAATGGTTTCTGTGAAGGATTAATTCTCAGGTATCTCATGAGGCTGAATAGCCAAGAACACTTCACACTCATTACACGTAAAGGGGAGGACAACCATGTAGGGCAAACTGGCAAAACTCATTTTCCTCATACTTTTTTTCTTACATAAATTCCCTCAAGCTTAGGTAAGCATGATGCAAATTTCCTTGTTGGAAAAGAGGCTGAGAGCCAGAGCATAAAGTGTTAAGCATGTAAAAAGCATGCTTGCTGGCAGAGAAACATTAATAAATGTCTCCAAGGACACTGCATACTGCACACGTGAGTGGGAGGAGGCAGAGCAGAATGAACACACCATTAAGATGTTATTGTCTGAATTCCAAAGAAAGATTGTCTGGGAACAGAGAAACATGCAGCGCTCTCAAGTACCAACCTGAGAAAGTAGTGAACGATGCCCTAATTTTGGTATAAGCTTTGCAGTATAAAAAGCAGCCCCAGCCTAAATAAACTTGCCTGCATTCCACATGGAGTGAGGTCCCTTGGTCCCAAACTTTTTTGGATCATTCCTAGCACCATCTACCTCCACATTGAATTACAACATATGGCACCCATTATGGGGCATGACTAGTCTTTTCTCTGGATAAGTGCCGAGGAAACAAGGACTGCTGGGTTGAACGGTCCTTGCATTCTGCTGGTGAGTCAAATAATCTTGATCATCAGAGTAATGGATAATCAGTCGTCTTGGTTAGAGGAATATTCCCAAGTTTTGAAAACCCTGTTAAAGAATACAGGGGTATCTGTGATGACCCTAGAGTTACTAGAACTCTTTTCTCTTGTACAGAAACATTGATATGTATGGTCTTTGTGTAGTCTTATTTCTGTTGCTCTTGAACAATAACAGTCAGATGAAAATGAAGATATTAAAATTGATACTGCTATTGCTAACACTGTAGCAGAACAAGCTAATGATATTTTAATGAAAATATATCTGAAAAAATTAATGAACAGGCAAAAATAGATACACTCATGTCTAATAAAAAGAAAAAAAAAAGGGCAGTTATGCAAATTTTCCAGCAGTCGTTAAGCCGTCCACTCCAAAGAATGATTTATTGTCTTTTAAACCAGCGTCTCTTCCTCCTTTGGTATCTACTAATCCATTCTTTACAACATTTGATGACCCTCAAAATGTTTCTGTTTTTGTGCCAGCACCATACTCTTCAACTATCAAAAGTATAGCACAGGGAAGTAGAGAAGGAAATTCAGGGGATATGCAATTTTTTTTTTTTTTTTTTTTTTTTACTTTTCCAGTAACAGTAACTCAAATTCCAGTAGATGCTAACAATCTGCAAAGGGGTGTACAATATGAGCATGCGCCTATTCTTTTTAAAATTATCAAAAATTTTAAAAAACTTGCACTAATGGTGTAGATTCTCCTTATACTCAGAATTGGTGCAAGATATGGCACAAGCAAACACTCTAATACACTGGGATTGGGATTTGTTAGCTCAAGCTGTTCTTAATTCAACAGAATTTTTACCATTTAAAACTTGGTGGGTGGATGAAGCTAATATTGTAGCACGATGAAATCAACAGCAAAATCCACCAGTGCCTATTACTGCTGAACAAATATTAGGAGCAGATCAATGGGCTGAAATTCCTTGCCAAGCTCAATATGATAATATTGCCATTATACAAGTGTGATTGTGCTGCCTAGATGCCTGGCAACAAATCTCCACCCTTGGACAGGCTGTACAATCATTTTCAAAAATTGTTCAAGGAAATACTGAACTCTATGCTGAATTTGTAGCAAGGATGGTAGTCGTAGTCAACAAGACATTAACTCAGTCTGATCTTAAATAAATGCTTATTCTAATGTTGGCTTTTAATAATGCTAATAGTGAGTGTAAAAAGGCTTTATGTCCAATAAAGGCAAATGGAAGTACTTTACAGGATTATATAAAAACATGCCAAAACTTTTGGCCTAAAACCTATAACATGAACCTACTTGCAGCTGCTCTAAATGGATGTAGTCCTGTTGTTAATAATTTAAATTTCTTTCAATGTGAGAAACCAGGAGATGTGAAAAAAACAGTCAAGCCAAAACTAGTGTCAGAGCCCCATTTAGTGGCAATAATAAATCAATACCAAATCATGTGTCTATGAAATGCCAGAAGGGTTACACTGGGTCAAGGAATGCCATTCTAAATATCATAAAAAATGGTGGTCTCATTAAGTAGGGAAACTTCCAAGCGGGCCTTGCTCAAGGTCCTCAGACAAAATATATGAACAAATTTCACAGCCTTTCTCAAATCTACCAAGTCAGCAAAAGGGCAGTTCACTCCGGCCTGTAACAGAAATTAAGGCATTACCAAAAGCAGTACAGCTGTCAATCCTTCCTCAGGTGAAACTAAGTTTATTACTCACTAACCCTAAACCTAAACCAAAACCTAACCCAAACCCAAAACCTAAACCTAACCGTAACGCTAACCCTAACCCTAAACCTAACCCTAAATTTAAACCTAACGCTAATTCTCACCCTCAACCTAAGCCTAAACCTAACTAAGATTAACCCTAAACCTAACCCTAACATTAACTAACCCTAACTTAACCCTAACTCTAACACTAAAATAAACCAAACCCTAATCCTAAGCCTAACCCTAACCCAATCCCTAACTCTAACTAACACAAACCCTAACCCTAACACTAAATCTAACCTAAACCTAACCATAACACTAATACTAACGCTAAACCTAACTAACCCTAACACTAACCCTAAATCTAAACCAAACCTAACACTAACCCTAACCCTTAGACTAACCCTAAATAACCCTAAACCTAACCTTAACCCTAACATGAAATAACAGTAAAGTAACCCTAACCCTAACCCTAACCTAACCTTAATCCTAATGCTAAACTTAACCCTGACCCTAACCCTAACCCTAACCATAACCCCAAGTAACCCTAAACCTAACCCTAACCTTAACCCTAACCCAAACCCTAACCTAACCCTAACCCTAAACCTAAACCTAACTAACCCTAACCCTAACCCTAACCCTAAGCCTAACCCGATCAATATAGCTTCTTGTACTTTAAACTTATTGTTTCCATAAAGAAACAGGTCTTATGACTTTTAAAAAGAACCCAATGTTCGAACCTGCTTTCAAAAAGCCAAATCCTGAAATATAGCTTTTATTTCAAATTCACATATAAGTTGGTCTTTTACCTAAATAAAGGTAAAATGTTAAAAATAGTTAAGTTCATGTGATATAAGTTGAATGAAGTATTTAAAACTGTTGTATAATTAAAAGAAATTTTCAAATTTTATAACAATTAAAGTTATATGAATAAAAAATTCATATGAATACTTTAAAAGTGTATAAAATTCCTGAAAATTTAATAATGTTTCCATATAATATTAAATAAAAATATAATGCTATTAATCATAATTTTTAGTTATAATTACAAAAAGAAAGCAGCCATTAAAGGCTGCCAGGGTAGTACATAACAGTAAAATATAGTAAAATAAAATAACACCACTGCAGCATGCAGTGGTCCCAAATATTGCCAGTTTGATGCAAAAAATTAATATCCAGTTATGTCACTATCACTTTGTTTTAAAACTTGCTAAAGCTTTCTTTAATATTTTCTTAAACAAGTCAAGCCAGCCCACATTCCCCTTCCTGTAAAATAGCAAACAATAAATCAAATTTATATTCAACACTGTAAGCAACAGCCCCAATTCTAAGTATAATGTTAACAACAAAACCAATGCAAGTATTAAAATTACAAGTTAATGTATTACCCCACAGCCCAAACAGGAAATACTAATTTAGTTTACCTATGCCTCAAACTATACAAAATAAAGAAATTGAGGTCATTCTAATTATGCTATTAAGAATCTTAGATGCTTGAGAAATAAAAGTTTATTCATTGGATGTCTGTTGTTGCATAATCGACAATAGTGAAGAATTATGTATAATATACTTAAATACTAATCAAAACTTAAATACAATACATGGCATACTTAAGTAATTTAATAACTTCTATATTACATATAAATGTGTTTTATTAAATGTCTATGTAAATCTCTTCTATTGAGTTTTGACAGCCCTGAAAATAAATGTATTAAAAAACAAGAACTATGGACTAGAGCGGACTTGATGGTATTCTCTTGTTCCCATATGGTGATTCTAGCAATGGAAGAAATTATAACAATGAGGTGGAGCCAGTGGCCACTTGACACTTTTGGGGTAGGGAGGGGATGAGCAGTTGAAATACAGGGGCTTCTTTGGGAGTTAGAGGTTGTCCTGAGTACCATTGTGGCAACGGATGTAGGCCATTTTAAATCAGCACACACCACTCAGAACTGAGTGCGAGAGAGTGTGGTCTACAGTGTGAACTGTGGTCTATGGTTGGTGGCAAGGCTCCAGGATGTGTAAGTTCATTGAGGGTGGTGGGCCACACTTGTGGGAGATGTTTGTGTGGGAGGTGGTGGGAGGTGTGGGAGGTGGGCAACATGGGAATCCCAGTGGGTTCCGTGTAATATTTTGGGTAATCTAAGCACCTCTTAAAATATATGTATATATATATATATATATATATATAACATTTTTGTAAGCAAATACACATATATTCATGTATATTTATATATCATTTTGCAAATGTTTGTATGTATTGTGAGAATTTTGATTTTTACCCACAATAAAAATTAAAAAAAAAAAAAACAAAAAACAAGTCTGGCAAGTATTTTTCAAGCCTAAAAGTAAAGCATCATACAGAAAACTTTGTTAATCAACAAACCAATGCCTTGATAGTTAACACTTTTCACATTTCAGGAAAAATATTGGAAATTAAAATAGTAAGCACATGAAGGATGTTTTGTAACAAATTTTTAAAAAATAAAGTGCATTTCAACAGGTGTTGTATTCCTCCCTGGGGTAGCTGGACACTCTCCCAGTGATTGATGAAAAACCTTAAAATGTACTGCCAGGGAGTGTTGTGTTCCTTCCTGAGGAGCCTGGCCCCTTCCTTGGGAATTTGCAAAATACTCACATGTTGGCATCTATAGTATCAAATTCTTTAATCGTAAACACAATCAACCAAAACTCTAGTATCAGTTGCTACTTCAACATTTCAACACTTCCCAGCTAAAAGCTAAATATTGGTAAGTATATACAAGACTGCACTATTTACCTGTCATTCTGTAACTTTGTTCAATATTGACTTAATCTAATAATTAGTTATGGTATTTGTTTCTCACCCTAATTGTCAATATAGGCTTATTAAACTAAATATATATTAATATTTATCTTGTATCTATCCAGTACTCTAGCCAAAAATAAGCCAAGTATATCAGTGTATCCCCTGATTTAGTAAGCCTGTAAAAGTATGTATACTTATCATAAAAAATTAACAGTTAAACCTCTATAAATTCTACAAAAACAAAAAAGGGGGAAATGGTGAGGTGTGAGTACAATTATATCAAGCATTATTTACAATAAATTTTTTAAGCCAAAGTTCAGAATCATATACATCAGCAGCAGAGCATTTCTTGCAAAAATCAGGCAATAATACAGAAACAAATATTGGACAACTAGTTTACTGAAAGCATAAAAATAATAATCAATGGGATAAGGCCAAAAATGTTAGGATATAGGGTCAAGGTTTTACTCTTATCATTACAGATAAAGGAGACTAGCTTTGGGTCCTGTCCAGATGTCTGAAACCTAGACATAATCAAGCCAAAGAAGCTGACACAAAAAGTAGAAAAAATGGTAACTTCTAAAAGGCAGAATGTCACTCTAACACAGTTATTCCTTGCTATGCTTACCATGACAACCACAGCAGTAAGTATTGCACTTTCATGTAATCATACATATTGGGCTTATATTACTAATTCACCTCTTTTAGAATTGTTGATTGGGGGGACAAATCCTACCCTGTTTATATTAATCAGTGTTTTCTTTTTCCTGGGCACGAAGAACTTTGCCTTCTTCTAAAACCTGAGGAGAAAGGGAAATTTATTGAAAATTTAATCTTGCCTTTTCTTGAATGATCTAACTGCACAGGATCCATGGATCCATGTATACAGCCTCCAAATCATGGTACAAAGTGATAAATGGCATACATGCCATGTTTCATCTGAGGTTGTGCTCTTTAATACTTCCTATAGAATTGTAAAGAATTGGGCCCTTATAGGGATACCGAAACTTAATGTAAACACAACCATAAGCTGAAAAATTAATAATTCAACAAAATCTACTGATGAAAGCTATCATTATTTTAGGAATTTGGGGGATGTCATAAGTATAAATATGTCACTAAATTGGAATCATCAGGGAAGATTTATCCTTCAACTATGGGACACTAAACTTAACAAAACTAAAAATTATTTCTGGAAATTCTTTTTGGAATCTAGCCCAATTTTTGAATGGCAAGGCATTAAAACAAGTACTACCAGTTTAAAAAGAAATTCCACTTAATTTCTGAAAGTATGTGTATGGGATTCCATTGTTTTTATAGTAGGAACAGTGAGCATTAATCAAACATGGTTTTTCTGCAGCAATTGCTCCCTTTACACTTTTGTATCAGAATCTGTTTTACAGGCTAGTTCTACTGTGGTTCTAATAGGATGATTGCATCATGGAATATGGCTTCCAGTACTCATGAATCGCTGCTGGCAGTCTTCCCCTGAGAGACAAATCCTTTGGCACTTTCTAAATCATTATTTGAAAAAAGGAAACATTTAATTAGATTAATTATAACTGCTGTATTAGGGCTTATAAGTATTATTACAGCCACTGCTGTGGCAGTAACTGCCCTACATGAGAATGACCAAACACAACAATAGGTTAAAAATTGGCATCATAATGCTAGTGAGCTATGGCATAGTCAGGCATCTATAGATGAGCAAATTAATAATAGGCTTAATAACCTAGAGATAGTTGTTACACAAACGGGAGATCAGGTATATAATCTAAATTTAAAGCAAGGTTTGAAGTGTGATTGGAATGAAATTGCTTTTTGTATCACTCCCCTCCCATACAATGATTCCCATTATGAATGGAAAAAACTTAAACCTCATTTAATGGTTCATCACACAAATTTTTCTATAGAAATTACAGATTTGCCAAAAAGGATTTTGAGCGTGTCTCAGAATCAACTTAGTATGCTTCCAGGTAGCGAATTTTGGCAATCAGTGACAGATGAACTAAATAAAATAAACCCCTTACATTGGTGGAAATCAAACCTGTACATGCTAACTTTGGTGTGGTGATCATTGGTGCTCTGCTACACTTAACTGTATTAGGAGGCATTCACAAAGCCTTGCTGTCCCACATTAATAGGGCTGAAAAGGTCAGCCATGCCAATAACTTGATTCTGCTTAAAACCCTTGACTCTCCAGCCCCTGTCTATGGAGCTTGGCTGGTGGCCAGTGACAGGTAAGACCTTCAGAGGAGGGCAACCTAAGACAGGCACAGTCACCCTGGACAAAAAAACAAAAAGGGGGAATTGTTGGAAAAGATGTTGAGAGCCAGAGTATAAAGGGTTAAGCATTTAAAAAGCATGCTTGAAGGCAGAGAAACATTAGTAAATGTCTCCAAGGACACTGCATACTGCAGACATCAGTGGAAGGAGGCAGAATGGAATGAACACAACAATAAGATGTTATGGTCTGCATTCCCAAGAAAGATTGTCTGGGAACACAGAAACAGGCAACGCTCACATGTACCAAGCTGAGAAACTAGTGAAGGATGCCCTAATTTTGTTATCCACTTTGTAGTATAGAAAGCAGCTTCAGCCTAAATAAACTTGCCTGTATTCCACATGGAGTGAGGTCCCCTGGTCTGAAACTTTCTTTGGATCATTCCTGGCACCGTCTGACTCCATGTTGAATTACAACATTCCCTCAAAGTGAAGTTACATTCATAGAATTGTTATTTTGAGGAAACAATGCTTGTGGTCAGAGAAAATATGTTCCCAACTTTCTTACATTCTATACCTTCATCTTAAGTCTGTACTGTTGTGGAAGTGGATATAGCTTCACACACAAGCCTTTTGATATGTGGTTCTTTCTGCTTCTTAATGTCCTATGCTTCTTCATAGTTTGTGGGATGCAGCAGAAGCAGTGCTTAGAGTGCAATTTATACCATTGAATGCATTCACTAGAAAAGAGGAAAGATCCAATATCAATCATCTAAGTGTCCAATTTGGGAAGCAAAACAATATCTCCTTTTTATTTATTCTATCATTCATGGCTCTTCTTGCTTCAAATGAGTAGCACATCCAGTTTGGTGACTTCATAAGTAGGAAATGGGGAAGTGATACAGCACTTGATTTATAATGGGGACAACAGCACATAAATCAACCCTGGAACCTTCAGGCTTCTGAAGGATAAGAAATGTACAGCTTCCAAAGATGCATGAGTAAGGTGGCCCCAGAAAAAAGGCCAAAATGACAACCCAGGAAATCCTGAATACTTTGTTTTGGACTGACTATTTTTGTTCAATTTTTCCCCTTCTATTTATTTGGATGAGATGCACTATTTAATATTCTTTAAAATTTACCAGGGAAATTATAACACTTTTGCTTTCCTTTCCAAATCTCCACTTATTATTTATTATTGACTGACCAAATATCATATTTTAAAACATTTTCTATTCTGTATTAGTCAGCCAAAGATGTGCTAATGCAAAATACCAGAAATCTCTGAAACTTTGGAAAGGGTATTTATTTGGGGTAGAAGCTAACAGTTACCAGGCCATAAAGCATAAGTTTCTTCCTTCACCAAAGTCTGTTACCTCGTCTTGGAGCAAGACAGCTGCTGGTATTTGCCAGGGTTCAGGCTTTTTGGATTCCTCTCTCCCCAGGGCTGCTTTTCTCTCTGGGCTCAGGTTCTCTGTTTCCTCTACACAGTCAGCTGTAGACTATGAGGCTCCATAAGCTTTGCCTCTCTCCACAAGGCCAACTGTGAATTGTCAGGTGAATGGTTTGTTTCTTTCCCCAGGACTTGCTGTCCTTGTCATCAGAACTCCAACATCAAAAACTACTCCAACTCTGTTCTTTGCCATGTATTTTATGTTTGAGACCCCACCCACCAAGTGGCGGGGCACAACGCCCTACCGACTTTAGGCCAGTCAACACCCTTTTCATAACTTAATCATGCCAAGATTAACAGACCAGTTCACAAGCATAATCCAATATCTATTTTTGGAATTCATAATGATATCCAACTGCTACATATCCATTTACCCATCTTATGCTACTTATTATTTTATGGTTTAACACTTTATTGATGTCCTAGCCACAGATATCATTATTACTTTATCCATTCAATACTCATTTAGATATATGAATTTAATTAACAGATATTGTTCTTCAATCCATCCTGATTCTTGAAACTTCTGTAAAACTATTTATTTCAGTACTTCCTGAAGGATTGAGATGAATTAAATCTCAGACCCTCAACGTTCTCCACTGCTTTTTAGAGCACCCTTGGGGTTGAATTTCTCCATTCTCTTGTAAATGTAATCAGTTCTTTGGAGAAGAAATTAGGGGCTTTCAGTTTTACCACCTGCTTCCTGCTCCCCCAACCCCCAGGCAAAATCTGTGGGCTCTGGCTCTGGGGATGGGAATAATGGCACACATCTCTGAGTTACACACCTGATTTTGGTGCAAAGATTTGGTGGAGAAAGCACAGTGTATTGAGTTCTTCTTGGGAACATTCTAGGGACCAGTGCAATGGTTGTCAGCACCGCATTTGCTCAATAATGGCCACACCCAAACTACAGCCACTGCTTCATGAGTTCCCATTTCTCCCTGACTTAGGAGATCCCTCCTGATCCCTGTGCCCTGGGTTAATGCCTTCATTTGAGTCTTGGGTACCCCAGAAATGTATGTTCCTACTAACCCATTTCTGTGTGTGTAAGCCTTTTGTATGTAGGACATATTGCTTAGATTCGGATAAGGGACCTTTCGATTAGGTCACTATTTGTTAGATTGCTTTAGTTTAGCTTAGAACCTCTGGTTAGATTTCATGCACCAGGATGGACTCCAATCATTGTGCTGAAGTACTACATACATGGAACACAGAGAGAAAGTGTGCTGCCATGTTTTCTCTGCCATGTGGGAGAGGGGTCCAGGATCTCCTACAGCAGTGGAGAGACACAGAAACCCTGAGAGACTGAAGGAGAAGCCAGAGGCTGGAGTCATGGAGCAGTTTGAAGCTGAAGACATCCAGGCCAAAGGAGAAGGGAGGGGTGTGAGCAATTGTGTTTTATGGTGCACTGCTGAGCTCAGGGAGAAAGTGTGTTTGGAGGAGAAGACAGAGAGACAGGCAGGCCCAACATTTTGCCTTGGCAGGAGCCCAGAAGCAGCTGACCCTTGTTAAGAGAACTTTTTTTTTATTGTGGGTAAAAATCAAATTTTTCACAATGCAAACCAATATTTGTAAAATGATATATAGATATATATGCATATATGTGCTTTTGCTTACATAAATGTTATTATTATTTTTTCATATATATTTTAAAAGATGCTTAGATTACATAAATGTTACACAAAATGTACAGGGTTACCCATTATTCCACCTCCTATACCTCCCATAACATCTCATATAAACATCTTTCATTAGTGTGGCACATCACCTGCAATGGATATACACATCCTGGGGCTTTGCCACTAAGCATAGACCACAGTTCACACCGTAGACCACACTCTCTCCCACACAGTTCTGTGTGGTACACACTGATGTGAAATGGTCTATATCCATCCCCACAACGTCACTCAGGACAATCCTTATGTCCTGTAAAAACCCCTGTATTAGAACTTCCCTTTCCCTCCCTGCCCCAAAAGTGTCTAGTGGCCACTGGCTTCACCACATTGTTATAATTTCTCCCATTGCTTGAATCCCAATATGTCTACAACATAATACCATTAAGTCCACTCTAGTCCATAGCTCTTCCCCCAATCCTGAGGGGACTGGAATGGTGATGTCCAGTTAATCTCCAAGTGAGAGTGGACTTATATCCTATGGATATAGTGGGGGGGATTATCCTGCCTTCAGCTGCAGGCTCTCTCTATTCCCTGGGATGGCCATTGTCCATCATCGTCTTCTACTCACCAGGTGACTTGGGTGAGTCCATTGAGCAGTAGAGTATGAGTTGCAGCTCCACTGAGCTTCCAGGCACAGCTGGTACATAGGCAGGCCAGAGGATCCAGTCTCTGGAAGTACACCTACAAGCCCCAGCCTCACATATAGGTTTGAATAGAAGGGACTGATGGGCCATATGCCGGTAGGACTTATTTGAGTCCAACTCTGTCACTCACAGGAGCACAGATTCCAAAGTAGAGCCCACTGATAAGGCATCAATCTCTGGGGCTATCCCCTCTTCTATAGGACTTGGGTGTCTCCACAACCCTCAGGAGTCCCTCTGTGTGGGGTGATATACACTTTTATGTTCTATGAAATCCAACTGAGGTGTGTGTAAGCATTACCTCTGGGATGACCTCCCCACTCTCTTTGAAGTCTCTTAGCCACATGAACTCATTTGTCTTTACCTTTTTCCCCTTTGATTAAAGATTTTTTACCAGGAGTGTTTTCAGTTGGCACTTGGCATTAGTCCCTCATTGCCAGGAAAGCTCTTACCCGGGAGTCATGTCCCACATTGGGGGGAAGGTAATGCATTCATATGCTGAGTTTGGCTTAGAGAGAGGCCACATTTGAGTAACAAGTAGGCTCTCAGGTGGCAACTCTTAGGCACCCCATAACAGTAGGCCAAGTTTGAATTACAAGAGCATAGAGTCATAAGGCTAGTCATCAATAACAAGAATCAAACAGGGTGCCATCCTCTTTTTTTCAAGCAGGGTTTGGCCAGGTGGACAGGGGCAGATAAAAGCATGGGACCTGTGGTCTGGTACAGCAGAGGAGTCTGGGCCCAGAGATAAGACTCCATGCTCCTGTTCCTTTTGCCCTTCCCTCCTTCCCTTGGCCTCCAGCATTGACCATCTGAGGAGGCTGCTCTTACTGTACCCCTCCTGGGTCTCAGGCAAAGACTCAGGTCTCCTGCTTCCAGTTCTACATTCACCTTCTCCAATCTTGGGGCAACTAAAGAAAGAGCAATGTCAAGATGAAACCTGTTGGTGTCAGGAAGGAAATGTCAAAATTCACATTACAGCATTGGCCACAGCAATAATATCACCAGAATGAGCAACAATATGCCAGTGTCCCTAATAAATAGTACAGTAATCCCACAATGTCCTGGGAACTAGGGCTGACAATGATAGAAGTGAGCCTGTGAGACAGTGCAATGTTTGCAGAAAACCTCAGAGGGTGGAGATGCCAGATATTTCTCAGACTAATTATATATTAAATTTTCAAGACATTTTGAACAGTGGCAGACCTCTTAAATCCCAGAAGAGAATGGAGTTGTTGGATATGAAGAAGCTGATGAACAACTGAAGAAGTTGGAATGTAAGGTGTGTTCACTAAAGTTCCCCCAAACCAGAGAGGGAATGTCCTGTTTGGGAACCAAACACTCAGAGCCCCATTGAAAACCATCATCATAGGTTCTGGATCCGCAAAGGATGACAGACAGACAGCTTTACTCAGCACTCACAGCCACAGTTAGTGATGTGAGTCACTCTAGAGGGTCTTCAATGGGGAGTAAGCAGCAGGAAGTCCATCTTCTCCTGTGGTGCTAACAGCCCTCTAACCTGACACATGTAGGGAGCAGTGTGGCCTTCACATGGTCGAGTCCATGCTCCTCATGCTCCGTGCTCACTCTGGCTGTGGTAGGCCTCCACCAGTCCAGGCTACTAGGGAGAGGGCCGACGGCAGTGAGCACTTTTCCTTTATGGGGGACTCCATTTGCAAAGTGTGAGGGCAAGTGCATCCCACCCCAGTAATGTTGAAGATATAAATCGATATATTCAAACCAACCAGTTGTATGATCTCATTGTGTTCTATTTTCATAATTTCTTTTTTTTTTAGTTAATTTATTTTTTATTGTGGGTAAAAATCAAAATTTTCACAATACATACCAACATTTGCAAAATGATATATAAATATATATGCATATATGTGCATTTGCTTACAAAAATGTTATTTATATATATATATATATAAATATATTTTAAGAGGTGCTTGGATTACCCAAAATGTTACACGGAACCCACTGGGATTCCCATGTTGCCCACCTCCCACACCTCCCACCACATCCCACACAAACATCTCCCACAAGTGTGGCCCACCACCCTCAATGGACTTACACATCCTGGAGCCCTGCCACCAACCATAGACCACAGTTCACATCGTAGACCACACTCTCTCCCACACAGTTCTGAGTGGTGTGTGCTGTTTAAAATGGCCTACATCTGTTGCCACAACGGTACGCAGGACAACCTCCAAATCCCAAAGAAGCCCCTGTATTTCAACTGCTCATCCCCTCCCTGCCCCAAAAGTGTCAAGTGGCCACTGGCTCCACCTCATTGTTATGATTTCTTCCATTGCTAGAATCACCATATGTGAACAACAGAAACCATCAAGTCCACTCTAGTCCATAGTTCTTCCCCTAATCCTAAGGGAACTGGGATGGTGATGTCCACTCCACCTCCAAGTGAGAGAGGGCTTATATCCCATGGATATGATGGGTGGGATGATCCTTCCCTCTCCTTTCCCTGGGATGGCCATTGCCCATCGTTGTCTCCTCACCAGGTGACTTGGATGAGTCCATTGAGCTGTAGGGTAGGAGTTGCAGCTCCACTGAGATTCCATGCACACCTGGCACATAGGTAGGCCAGAGGCTCCAGTTTCTGGAAGTATACCTAAGAACTTCAGCATCACATATAGTTTTGAATAGAAGGGACTGATGAACCATGTGCAGGGAGGACTTATTTGAGTCCAATTCTGTCCCTCTCAGGAGCACAGATTCTAAAATAGAGCCCACTGATAAGGCATCTCTCTCTGGGTCTATCCCCACTTATATAGGACCTGGGTGTCTCCAGAGCTCTCAGGAGCCCCTCTGTGTGGGATGATAGGCACTTAGATGTTCTATGAGCTCCTACTGAGGTGTGCTAAGAGTTACCTCTGGGATGACCTCCCGACTCTCTTTGAAGTCTCTTAGCCACTTGAACTAATTTGTCTTTACCTTTTCCCCCTTTAATTCAAGGTCTTTTTCCAGTTGTGTTGCCAGTTGGCACTTGGTATTAATCCCTCGTTGCCAGGGAGGCTCATCCCTGGGAGTTGGGGGGAATGTAATGCAATCATATGCTGAGTTTGGCTTAGAGAGAGGCCACATTTGAGCAACCAGGAGGCTCTCAGGTCGCAACACTTAGACACCTCACAACTGCAGGCTAAGTCTCAGTTACAAGAGCAAAGGCTCATAAGGGCAGTCATCAATAAAAAGAACACATCAGTGTGTCATCCTCTTTTGACAGACACTGTCCCTGCACTCAGAGGACTATTGCTGCTCCCTTGGAGACTGTGGCAGAGCTCTCCAGGCTAGATATTCAGATTCCCTCATTTATTGTGTGATTGTCCACCCATCGTGACCATGCCCCATCTTTTGATCTTTTGAACAATTTTGTATATCTTTCATGTATATTCGGATGAACTAATTCCCATGAAACCCCCCTCCCAGACACACCCCACCAATAATCCCCCACAGTACCCATTGTAACCCTTCTGTGATCCAAATCCTCCATGAACATTTAGTCCATAAAATAATGAAATACACTTACTAGGAAAAAGAAACAAGTATGATAAGCTTACATGCAAGAGACAAATATAAGGAAACTCAGGGGGAAAAAAAAAGAGAGAGGGAAAATAAAACAAATAATCAAATAAAAAACAAAAAAAAAATATCATTATTGGATAGGGACATTCAAATAATGGGCAAAAAAGCAAAGGAAATTCCTTTAAAAATATGTAAAAATATATATATATATATATATATTCTTTTTTTTTTCCTTTCTCTTTTCTTTCTTTCCTTCCTTTTATCACTGTATTATAGGATATTTGGTGTGCCGTGACACCTTCCCCCTCTCAATCCCCATTGTCTCCCAATTTTTCATTTAATTTTCAAAGAAGTTTTAGGTCACAGCAAAGTCACACATGGAGTTCCAGAGACTCCCAGATACCAAGCCACCCACCCTTCCCCACCCCATATTAACCCCACCCCTTTTTTGATGTTAGCATTGTTGTAACAGTTATACAGATAGCAAAATATAGGAACTAAACATTGTCAATGATTTACAGTATAGTTTACAATTTAGATGATACAGTTTAATAATTTTGATGATATTTACCATGTCCTGTGTCCATTACTGTAAGGTAATGAAAAACCTTCCCCATGACCACCAAACACCCCATTAGATCTGGACTGTTCCCTTCCCCACAGCCACCAAGTGCCCATGATACCACCCTCTCCCGACCCATGGAATGTCAAGATTCACAGTTACATGCCCTGGGGATTTGAACCTGCCCTTCCTAATCCACCCACCCGCCAGTGCTGCACCACCAAACCCAGGAACACCAGCACTCATCTGCCCCATCCCCCAACATGCAACCACACTCTATCCATTTACCATAGATTATGTCCATATGGGTGATGGCTCAAAGCCTGCTCTTCTCTTACTCTCCATTGTTAAACTATCTTTCAGACAATGGTTCTCAGAGACTGCTCACTAAACTCAGTTCAGATCAATGAGGTCATACACTGTTCATCCTTCAGTGCCTGGCTTGCTTCACTCAACATAAGGTCTTCAAGATTCATCCACGTTATTCCATGTATTAGCACTTTGTTCCTTCTTACAGCTGAGTAATATTCCATTGTATGTATGTACCACATTTTGCTTATCCATTCGTCTGTTGATGGGCACCGGGCTGATTCCAACTTTTAGCAATGGTGAACAATGCCGCTATGAACATTGGTGTGCATATATCTGTTTGTGTCTTTGCTTTCAGTTCTTCTGGGTATATACCCAGCAGTGGAATTACTGGATCATATGTAAGATCTATTGTTAGTTTTCTGAGGAACCACCAAACTGTACTCCACAGTCGCTGGGCCATACCGCAGTCCCACCAGCAGTGGATGAGGGTTCCTATTCCTCCACATCCTCTCCAACATTTAGTGTCTCCTGTTTTTTTAATAGCTGCCATTCTGATGGGTGTAAGATGGTATCTCATTGTAGTTTTGATTTGCATTTCCCTGATAGCAAGCGATGTCAAGCATTTTTTCATGTGCTTTTTAGCCATTTGTATTTCTTCCTTGGAGAAATGTCTTTTCAGGTCACTTGCCCATTTTTTAAATGGGTTCTTTGTCCTTTTATTTTCAAGGTGTAGGATTTCTTTATATATGCAGGATATTAGGCTCCTATCAGATATATGTTTGCTGGATATTTTTTTCCCATTGGGTAGGCTGCCTTTTTATTTTCTTAATAACATCCTTAGAGGTGCAGAAGTTTTTAATTTTGATGAGATCCCATTTATCTATTTTTTCTCTTGCTGCTCGTGCTTTGGCTGTGAAGTTCATGAAACCATTTCCTATTACAAGGTCCTGTAGATGCTTCCCTACATTATCTTCCAAGGTTTTTATGGTTTTGGCTCTTATATTTAGATCTTTGATCCATCTTGGGTTGATTTTTGTATAAGGTGTGAGATGGTATTCTTCTCTCATTCTTTTGGATATGGATATCCAGTTCTCCAAGCACCACTTGTTAAAGAGGCCATTCTCTCCCAACTGAGTGAACTTCGTGGCCTTGTCAAATATCAGATGACTGTATATGCGAGGATCTATATTAGAACTCTCAACTCGGTTCCATTGGTCAGTAAGTCTATCCTTGTGCCGATACTATGCAGTTTTGGTCACTGTAGCTTTGTAGTATGTTTTAAAGTCAGGTAGTGTGATACCTCAAACTTCATTTTTCTTTTTCAATTTGTCTTTGGCAATTCGGGGCCTCTTGCCTCTCCAAATATATTTTGTGGTTAGTTTTTCCAGTTTCTTAAAAAATATAGTGTTGACTTTTATTGGAATTGCTTTAAATCTGTAGATTAGTTTGGGTATGATAGACATCTTGATGATGTTTAGTCTTCCTATCCATAAACAGGGAATATTTTTCCATTTATTTAAGTCTTCTTTGATTTCCTTTAACAGTGTTGTTTGGTTTTTGTATATAAGTCCTTTACATATTTAGTTGAATTTATTCCTAGGTATTTGATTCTTTTATTTATTATTGTAAATGGTATTTTTTCCTGATTTCCTCCTCGGTTTGCTTGTTATTGGTGTACAGAAATGTTACTGATTTTTGAGCATTGATCTTATAGAAGTTCTAGAAGCCTTGTTGTAGATTTCTCAGGGTTTTCTATGTATAGGACCATGTCATATGCAAATAATGAAATTTTTACTCCTTCTTTTCCAATCTGATTGCATTTTATGTCCTTTTCTTGTCTCAGTGATCGTGCAAGTACTTCTAAGACAATGTTAATTAGGAGTGGTGATAGTGGGCTTCCTTGTCTTGTTCCTGATCTCAGAGCGAAGGCTTTTAGGATTTCACCATTGAAAATGATGTTAGCTTTGTGTTTTTCATATATACCTGAATCATTTTCAGAAAGTTTCCATCTATTCCTATCTTTTGTAGTGTTTTTATGAGGAAAGCATGCTGTATTTTGTCGAATGCTTTTTCTGCATCTATAGAGATGATCATGTGATTTTTTTCTTTCAATCTGTTTATGTGGTGTATTACATTGATTGATTTTCTTATATTGAACCATCCTTGCATACCCGGGATGAAACCCCCTTGGTCATGGTGTATAATCCTTTTGGTATGTTGTTGAATGTGATTAGCAAGTATTTTGTTAAGGATTTTAGCATCTAGGTTCATTAGAGAAATTGGTCTGTAATTTTCCTTTCTTGTGGTATCTTTATTTGGTTTTGGTATTAGGGTAATGTTGGCATCATAGAATGAATATTCTTCTACTTCTATTTTTTGGAAGAGCTTAAGTAGAATTAGTGTTAGCTCTTTCCAGAATGTTTGGTAGAATTCAGCTGTGAAGCCATCTGGTCCTGGACTCTTCCTAGTTGGGAGGTTTTTGATGACTGAGTCTATCTCTTTACTTTTAATTGGACTGTTGAGTTCATCTATTTCTTCTTTCATCAATGTCGGCTGTTTGTGGGTTTCTAGACCTTGTCCATTTCAAGGCAGTTACTGATTTCTTTTGAGATTTCCTCTTTGACCCACTGTTTGTCTAAGAGTGTGTTGTTTAACTTCCATATCCTTGTGCCTAACCTGTTTCTCTGGCCCTTAGTGATTTCCAACTTCATTCCATTGTGGTCAGAGGAATTACTTTGTATAATCTCAATCTTTCTGAATTCATTAAGTGTTGTTCTGTGGCCTAGCGTGTGGTCTATTTTGGAGTATGTTCCATGTGCACTCGAGAAGAATGTAAATCTCGCTGTATTTGGGTGTAGTGTTCTGTATGTGTCTATTAGTCCAGGTCTTCTAATGTATTGTTCAGTGCCTGAGTTTCTTTATTGATTCTCTGTCTAGATGTTCTGTCTAATGATGATAGTGGTGTGTTGAAGTCCCCTGCTATAATTGTAGAGGCATTTATTTCTCCTCTTAGTTTTTCCAGAGTTTGCCTCTCCAAAATATATGAGGCACCCTGATTAGGTGCATAAATGTTGGTGATTGTTCTCTCTTCTTGAGAGATTACTCCTTTTCCTAATACGTAGTGTCCATCTTTGTCTCTTACAATAGTTTTGCATTTAAAGTCTATTTTGTCTGATATTAGAATAGCTACTCCTGCCCTTTTTTTGGGTATTGTTACCTTGTAAAATGGTTTTCCAGCCATTCACTTTCAGCCTCCTTGAATCCCTGGGTCGAAGGTGGGTTTCTTGTAGACAGCATGTAGATGGATCATATTTTCTTATCCATTCTGCCAATCTGTGTCTTTTGATTGGTGAATTTAATCCATTAACATTCAGTGTTATTAGTTGTAATGAATTTCTTACTTCAGCCACTTTTTCTTTGGGTTAATGTATGTCATATGCTGTTTTGTTTCTCTTTTTGTCTTTTCAGTTGTTTTTAAACTCTCCTCCAACTCTCTCTCCCTTGTTTTTTCTTTTCAACTTGTAGAGATTCCTTTAGTATTTCTTGAAGTGCTGGTTTCTTCCTGACATACTCTCTTAATTTCTGTTTATCTGTGAATATTGAACTCTCCATCAGTTTTTTTTTTAAAGAATTTATTTATTTATTCATTTATCCCCCCCCTTGCTGCTTGTGTTCGCTGGGTCAGCTAACCACACCGTGTGGGCGGTCTTGCCTTCACCAGGAGGCCCTGGGAACTGAACCCGAGGCCTCCCATATGGTAAACGGGAGCCCTACTGATTGAGCCACAGCCGCTTCCGTCTCCATCATTTTTGAATGCCAATTTTGCTGGATAGGGAATTCATGGCTGGAAGTTTTTTTCGTTTAGTGTTTTGACTACATCATACCACTGTCTTCTTGCCTCCATGGTTTCAGCTGAGAAATCAGCACTTAATCTTCTTGTGCTTCCCTTGTATGTTATGGTTCTCTTTTCTCTTGCTGCCTTGAGTATTTTCTATTTGTCTTGAGCATTGGACATTTTGACAAGTATATGTCTTGGAGTTGGCCTGTTGGGATTTATACTATTTGGGGTGTGCTCTGCTTCCTGGATCTTCACATCCATCTCTCTCAATAGAGTTCAGAAGTTTTCAGCCATTATTTCCTTCAACACTCCTTCTGTTCCCTTTCCCTTCTCTTCTCCTTCTGGGATGCCCATAATGAGTATGTTTGTGTGTTTTGTATTATCGGTTAATTCCCTGAGTCCATGCTGGATTTTTTCTATCTTTTTGCCTATTTTTTCTACTATCTTTGATTTCAGCCGTATTGTCTTCCATATCACTCATTCTTTCCTCTGCCTGTTCAAATCTGCTGTCCTGTGAATCCAGCGTCTTTTTCATTTCTTGGCTTGTGCCATTGTTCACCATCATATCCATTACCTTTTAAGGCATGTTTGCTATTTCTTCAGTATGTTTTCCCAGTGTCTTCTTTATATCCTTAATCTCTTCCTTCAGTTCTTTAAGTTGGTCCGTGATATTTGTTTGTATAGCTTTGATTAGTTGTTCAATGCTCTGCATTGCTTCCTGGTTTTTATTTTGTGCATTGGACTGGTCCGTGTTTTCCAGTTTCTCAGAGTCATTTTTATTTTTTTGTTGCCCTCTGGTCATCATATTATCTTGATGGGTTTGTTCGGTTGATTATCTTTTCTTTATGCTCTAGAATTTTATTTAGCTGTTGGTTCTGCATGTGAGTTAAGTTTTCTCTTTGGCAGTTTTTCTTCTTATTTTATTTCCTTGCTTTTTTCTATGTTCCTGTTCCGTCCACGCCATTGATCCGTGCAGGTAGATGTCCCAGCTTCTCACTCCACACGTGCACAGCACAGACCCCCGGGCAGGACCCCGTCCACCCATAATTTCTTTTAAATTATAACTAAATTATCTGTGCAAAGAGTACAAAAATAATTTATGTCTGTTATGGCAAACAGTCAAATTCCTTTTCTAGCCAAAACCCCCATTCCTCCTTCCTCAGCATTGCCTGCATTGGCAGATTATTTTTGGGTACACATTTCTGTTTGTAAATACATGCATTCTCTAGTTTCATCCATCCCCCACTCTATCACATATGAGAAAAATATTGGAGCAAAACTTAAGAATATAAATAAATTTTCTAACTTCTTAAAATACTTGAGATTAGAAGTAAATCATCTAATTATGAAAGGATCATTTCTGATTTAAAATAATAAGGATAATATGATTTAAGTAGAAAGCAGGCCACTGTAGTTCAGTGGCTGTTAAACTTGAATCCACATCAGAATCAGGTGAAGAAACTGAAAAAATATAAATGGTTGGGGTACCTTATAAGAAAATGCTACAGTAATGGGCAGCATTACTTTTATAATGGTAAGTTTTTAAATGCTTACCCAGAATGTAATGGATTGAAGAAGCCATGTAAACAACCAGGATAATATGAAATAAGTGGAGAGCCCATCTTTACATAAACTAAGAGAAATCTCGTGTTCGGATGCCTAAATGAATGGTAACAAATTATACACAGATGATTGTGGAAGAAGATGTGGGAAGAGCATATCTCAGAACCAACTGCAAGTGCACTTTTCCAAGAGGAGAAAGACATCCCGAATTGCACAGTCACAGATGCTTCCTTAAAAGATTGGCAATAAGTCGCACAGACTGGAGGTGGATATAATTTGGAGATTCACATTCATTACATTCACAGTGTTTCTCTCCAGTATGAATGTTGTAAAGTTTAATGAGATACTGCCTCTGGCTGAAGGCTATTCCACATTCCTTACATATACAGGGTTTCTCTCCACTGCGAATTTTCTCATGTTCAGTGAGATTTGATTTGCTACTGAAGGCTTTCCTACATTCCTTACAAATATAGGGTCTCTCTCCAGTTTGTTTACTCTGGTGTGTAATGAGGCTTGACTTCTGAATGAAAGCTTTCCCACATCCCTCACATTCATAGGGTTTCTCTCCAGTATGAATTCTCAGATGGTTAACGAGTTTTTCCTTCTGGTTGAAATCTTTTCCAAATTCATTGCATACATAGGGTTTTTCTCCAGAATGAATGCTCTGATGTTTAATGAAATATTGTATTTTTCCTGAAGGCTTTTCTGCATTATTTACATTTATTTTGTTTCTGTCCACTATGAGTTTTTTTCATTTTCAGTGCGATATGATTTGTAACTATAGGCTTTTTCACATGTCTTACATGCATAGGGGTCTTTGCATTAGGAAATCTCTTGTATCTGAGATTTGACATTTGAATTAAATCTTTCCCACATATATATCATTTCTCTTCAGAAAGAATTTTCTGATCAATAAAGAGGTTTTCTTTCACGTTGAAAACTTTCCCACATGTATCACATTTCTCTGCTTGTCTCCTGTATGGGTTTTAAAATGAGGAGTAAAAAAATGACTGTAAAGAGCAGACTACATTCAGGTCACTCATATGGTTTCTCTCTAGTTTGAATTTTCTCATATTCCATGAGGTTTTGTTTCTAATGGAAGCATTCCCATGTTCCTTACAATACTAACTAATGTATGAATATTTCATCCTCAATGAGATTTAATGCCTGGCTGAAGGATTTTCAATATTCCTTACATACACAGGACTTTAATCCCATATGTTTCTTTATTGTGACTCTAGCTTTCCCAAATATATGAGATCCCAAAAGGTTTCTCTGAAGGATTAATTCTCAGGTATCTAGTGAGGTTGAATTTCCAAGAAAACTTCACACTCATTACACTTAAAGGGTAGGACTACCATGTGGGCAAGCTGCTAAAACTCATTCTCTTCATTCTTTTTCCTTACCTAGATTCCTTCATGCTTAGGTAAGCATGATGCAAATACCTTCTAAGTGAAGTTCCATTCATAGAAGTGTGATTTTGAGGAAACAATGCTTGCAGCCAGAGAATATATTTTCCCAAGTTTCTTACATTCTCTTCCTTTATCTGAAGTCTGAACATAACATCTTAAGTCTGTTGTGAAAGTGGATATAGCTTCACTCATAAAACTTTTGTTATGTGGTTCTTTATGCTTCTCAATGTCCTATGCTTCTTCATAGTTTGTGCGGTGCAGCAAAATCAGTGCTTAGAGTGTAATTTATAGCATTGAATGTGTTCATTAGAAAAGAGGAAAGATCCAATATCAATCATCTAAGTGTCCAATTTGGGAAGCACAAAAATACCTCCTTTTTATTGTTTTATCATTCATGGTTCTTCTTGCTTCATATAACCATCATATCCAGTTTTGTGACGTCATAACTATGAAATGGAAAGTGATACAGCACTTGATTTATGATGGGGAGAAAACAACACCCCAGAAATCAACCCTGGAAACTTAAGGCTTCTGAGGGATAAACAAGGTGCAGCTTCCAAAGATGCACAAGTAAGGTGGCCCCAGAACAAAGGCCAAAATGGCAACCCAGGAAATCCTGAATACTTTGTTTTGAACTATTTTTGTTCAATTTTTTTCTTCTATTTATTTGGATGAGATGTATTATTTAATATTCTTTAAAGTTTAGTGGGGAAATTATATCTCTTTTGCTTGCCTTTCCAAATCTGCACTTATTATTTATTATTGACTGGCTAAATAACATATTTTAAAACATTTTATATCCTGTATTAGTCAGACAAAGTATGTGGATGCAAAATACCAGAAATCTCTGGGTCTTTATAAAGGGTATTTATTTGGGGTAGAAGCTAACAGTTACTAGGCCATAAAGCATAAGTTCCTTCCTTAACCAAAGTCTGTTACACTGTTTTGGAGCAAGACAGCTGCCAACATTTGCCAGGGTTCAGGCTTCCCAGGGATGGATTTCTCTCTGGGCTCAGCTCCTCTGTTTCCTCCCCAAGATCAGCTGTAGACTATGAGGCTCCCTGAGCTTTGCCTCTCACCACAAGGCCAGCTGTGAACTGTCAGCTGAAAGGCTTGTCTCTTTTCCCCGGGGCCTTCTGTCCTTACTCCTCAGAACTCCAACATCAGAACTAGTCCATATCTGTCTTTTGCCTTGTCTTTTTAGGTTTGAGACCCCACCCACCAAAGGGTGTGGCTCAACACCCTACCGACTGTGGCCCAGTCAACACCCTTATCATAATTTAATCACACCCAAATTAACAGACCTCTTTACAAGCACCATCCAATATCTATTTTTGGAATTCATAATGATATCAAACTGCTAAATATCCATTTAAGCATCTCATGTTACATATTATTTTATGGTGTATTTTAATACTTTATTGATGTCCTAGGCCATGAATATCATTATTACTTTATACATTCAATAGTTATTTAGATATATTAATTTAATTAACAGATATTGTTCCTCAATCCTTCCTGAACTTTGAACCTTCTGAGATTATTTTCTTTCTGCCTGAAGAATATTCTTTTACATTTCTTTTAAAGTGAGTTGTTGCTAGCAAACTTATTAGTTTGTTGTTGTTGTTGATCTGTTTATTTTTTTATTTTTATTTTTTTGAAACTTTGTACATTTACTAATTGAAAATAGAAACAATAGAAACAATTATATACTAAAAAGTAAACATAGATGAATAAATATATATATTTCTCAATTAAATATAATGGATACATATATATATATATATTTTATCAAACTACATGTTACACAATATATTTGGTTCATAGTAATGCATTCATACACAATTTGTCCTTTTGTGTCTGGCTCGCTTCCCTCAACATAATGTCCTCCAGGTTCATCCATGTTGCCAAATGAATTATGACTTCATTTCTTCTTACAGCTGCATAATATTCCATCGTGTGAACAGACCACAGTTTGTTTATCCATTCATCTGTTGATGGACACCTAGGTTGTTTCCAACTTTTGGCAATGGTGAATAATGTGGCTATGAACATCGGTGTGTAGATGTCTGTTTGTGTCACTGCTCTCAGTTCTTCTGGGTATATACCCAGTAGTGTTATTGCAGGGTCATGTGGCAAGTCTATATTCAACTTCTTTGGGAATTGCCAAACAGTCCTCCATAGTGGCTGCATCATTCTGCATTCCCACCAACAGTGAAGAAGTGTCCCTACTTCTCCACATCCTCTCCAACACTTGTAGTTCTCTGTCTTTTTAATAGTGGCCATTCTGATAGGTGTAAAATGATATCTCATTGGAGTATTGATTTGCATTTCCCTAATCATAAGGGGTGTTGAACATTTCTTCATGTGTTTTTTTGCCATTTGTATTTCTTCTTTGGAGAAATTTTTGCCCATTTTTTAATTGGGTCATTTGTCCTTTTATTGTTGAGTTGTAACATTTCATATATCCTGGATATTAAACCCTTATCAGATATGTGATTTCCAAATATTTTTTCCTATTGAGTTGGTTGCCTTTTGACCTTTCTGACAAAGTCCTGTGAGGTGCAAAAGTGTTTAATTTTGAGGAGGTCCCAATTATCTATTTTTTCTTTTGTTGAATGTGCTTTGGATGTAAGGTCCAAGAAACCACCACCTACTACAAGGTCTTGAAGATGTTTCCCTACATTTTCTTCTAGTAGTTTTATAGTCCTGGCTTTTATATTTAGATCTTTGAGCCATTTTGAGTTGATTCTTGTATAGGGGGTGAGATAGGGGTCCTCTTTCATTCTTTTGGTTATAGATATCCATTTCTCCCAAAACCATTTGTTGAAGAGACTGTTTTTTTCCCATTAGCGTGGGCTTGGTGGTTTTGTCAAAAACCAGTTGACTGTATAGGTGAGGATATATTTCTGGGTTCTCAATTCTATTCCACTGATCGATATGTCTATCTTTATGCCAGTACCATGCTGTTTTTTTTTTTTTTCAACTTATGCAGGAAAGTTTAATGACTGGAACAAAATGGGATCAATTAGGAAAAATTATATATAGGGGATACCTTACACAGTATAATATATCTTTTTCGTGTTGACTATTTTAACAGGGGTTAAAACAAGTGATTATTCTTTAGTCTTCTGAATTGCAATTGTTCAGTGGGCTATAAAGTCTGGAAATGTAGACCAAATACATAATAAATAGTTTACTTATAATACATGCTATGTTCAGTGTGTTGTTTCTAACAATTCAAAAAGCTGAGCAAAATTGCAATGAACAATATGCATTAAGGTAACATTTTCATCAATCCTTTCATATACATCTACGATGCATTGCCTTAGATGATTTGTGCCTCTAATTTTCACTGAATAAACTTGTACCTTTAGCATACCTGAGAAGAAGTAATCAAGGGAGTTAACTTTATTAAAAAATATATACTGTCTATGTTTTCAGACTTTTTGGCCACCTGTATTTTAATTTTTGTAAGATTCACCTACTGTAATTTTATAAACATTTTTACCATTTGTATATATCAAGAAAAAATGGATACCAATTATGAGATAATGGAGGAAAACAGTAACAAAAACTTATCTTCTTGGTTTTCAAATAATTCTATACCAAAACATTTTGCTGAAAATGAAGTGATTTTTAATCTATAGATAAAAGATTGTCTGAATTGAGAATATATTACAAATTTGGTTTTAAAACAGATTTAAGCTTAAAACAGGTCTTAAAATAATATCAATAAATCAGGCACTCCAGAACACAATGTGGAGGTACAACAACCACGTGATGACTCCTTAAGGGTCTAGGGGGATAAGATCTTTTTCAAATATAGAAAGAAATTAAGTCTCTCTACAATGCTAACCTTAAGATCTATTCTCCCTTATAGACTACAATATTATTGTCAGTTTCATACACTTTTACTTTATAAAGAACTCCCACAGGAAGAAATTTCTGAAGATTTTCCCAGATATACACAGCCACATTTTCTGTCGTGCTCACAACCTCAGTGAAATAGGGCACATCCAGATCCAGATTCTTGTGATCAAGGGGCTTCATAACTGCCTCCTCCATATACTCTTTGAGGTCGGTCAAGTTCATAACTATCCCTGTAACAGGATCAATCTCTCCATGTACTGTCACCACAACTTCTGACATCTTGTCTGGGCTTTTGCTCCACCACACCATAGTCTATAATATTCTATGGCTGGCGTAGCAGCGTTTCAAGGCTTTGGCTTTATAATTGTGCCCATGGCCATTGGGATTGTTGCATTTCCCAAAGAATTTCAAGTTTTCTTCATTACTCAGTGATTTGCAGTGGAGCCGGTGGCTCGCGCTGAAGGAGACTAGACGTGACACGCGTGCGCGGTGAAGACGGCCTTCTCCCAAGCTCGCCGCGCTCATGGCCTCCCAGGCCCACCAGTACCATGCTGTTTTGACCACTGTAGCTTTGTAATATGTTTCAAGGTCAAGCAGTGAAATTCCTCCCACTTTGCTCTTCATTTTTAGAATGCTTTTGGCTATTCGGGTGCACTTACCCTTCCAGATGAATTTGGTAATTGCCTTCTCTAATTCTGTAAATTAAGCTGTTGGGATTTTGATTGCTATTGCATGGAATCTGTAAAGCAGTTTGGTAAGATTGACATCTTCATGATATTTATACTTCCAATCCATGAACATGGAATGTCTTTCCATTTTTTAGGTCTTTTTAAATTTCTTTCAGTATTGTTTTGTAGTTTTCTGCATATAGGTCCTGTACTTCTTTTGTTAAATTAACTCCTAGGTATTTGAGTCTTTTTGTTGCTATTGAAAATGGAATTTTCCTCCTGATTTCCTCCTCAAGTTGTTCAGTACTAGTGTACAAAAACATTACCAATTTTTGCGTGTTGATCTTGTATCCTGCCACTTTGCTGAACTCATTTATTTGTTCAAGTAACTTTCCCGTGGCTACTTCAGGATTTTCTAAGTACAGGATCATGTCATCCGCAAAAAGTGAGAGTTTTACTTCCTCTTTTCCTGTTTGGATGGCTTTAATTTCTTTGTCTTGTCTAATTGCCCTAGCTAGAACTTCTAGTACGATGTTTAATAACAATGGTGACAGTGGGCATCCTTGTCTTGTTCCCGATCTTAGAGGGAAAACGTTCAACCTTTCCCCATTGATGGCTGTGGATTTTTCATATATGCCTTTTATCATATTGAGGAATTTTCCTTTTATTCCTATCTTTTGAAGAATTTTTATCCAAAAAGATGTTGGATTTTGTCGAATGACTTTTCTGCATCTATTGAGATGATCATGTGCTTTTTTCCCTTCAATTTGTTAATGTGGTGTATTACATTGATTGATTTTCTTATGTTGAACCAGCCTTGCATACCAGGAATAAATCCCACTTGGCTGTGATGTATAAATCTTTTGATATGCTGTTAGATTCGATTTGCAAGTATTTTGTTGAGAATTTTTGTGTCTATGTTCATTGGAGAGATTCATCTGTAATTTTCTTTACTTGTGGAATCTTTATCAGACCTTGGTATTAGGGTGATGTAGGCTTCATAAAATATGTTGGGTAATTTTCCATCCTCTTCAATTTTTTGGAAGAGTTTAAACATGATTGGTGCTAATTCTTTTTGAAATGCTTGGTAGAATTCACCTGTGAAGCCATCTGGTCCTGGACTTTTCTTTGCTGGGAGATTTTTGATGATGGATTCTATCTCCTTAATTGTGATTGGTTTGTTAAGTTCTTGTATTTCTTGTAGCATCAATGTAGGTTGGTGATGTGTTTCTAGAAATTTGTCCATTTCATCTAGGTTGTCTAGTTTGTTGGCATATAGTTTCTCATAATATCCTCTTATGATTCTTTTTATTTCTGTGATGTCATTTGTAATTTCTCCCCTTTCATTTCTGATATTGTTTATTTGCATCTTCTCTCTTTTTTCCTTTGTTAGTCTAGTGAGGGATTTGTCAATTTTATCGATCTTCTAAAAAAAACACAATTTTTGGTTTTGTTGATTTTCTCAATTGTTTTTCTGTTCTCAATTTCATTTATTTCTGCTGTAATCTTTATTATTTCTTTCCTTCTTCTTGCTTTGGTATTGGTTTGCTGTTCTTTTTCTAGTTTCTCTAGTTGTTCAGTTAAATCTTCAAGTTTAGCTCTTTCTTGTTTTTTAATATAGGCACTTAGGGCTATAAATTTCCCTCTCAATACTGCCTTCATTGTATCCAATACGTTTTGATATGTTGTATTCTCATTTTCATTTGTCTCGGTATATTTATTGATTTCACTTGCAATTTCTTGTTTGACCCACCGGATATTTAGGAGCATGTTGTTCCGTCTCCACCCATTTGCAAATGTACTTTTTTCCTGTCTGTTACTGATTTCTAGTTTCATTCCATTATGATCTGAGAAGGTGCTTTGATTAATTTCAATTTTTTTATATTTATTGAGAGCTGAATTGTGACCTAACATGTGGTCTATCCTGGAGAAAGATCCATGGGCACTTGAGAAGAATGTATAACCCACTGAGTTTGGATGCAGTGTCCTGTATATGTCTGTTAGGTCTAAGTTGTTTATCATATTGTTCAAGTTCTCTGTTTCCTTGTTGATCTTCTGTCTTGTTGCTCTAGCTAAGGATGTGAGAGGGGTATCAAAGTCTCTGACGATTATTGTAGAAATGTCTATTTCTCCCTTCAGTTTTGTCAGAGTTTGGCTCATATATTTTGGGGCACCCTGGTTAGGTGCGTAGATATTTATGACTGTTATATCTTCCTGGAAGATTGTCCCTTTTATTAATATATAATGGCCTTCCGTATCTCTTATCACTTTTTTTGCATTTAAAGTCTGTTTTGTCTGATATTAGTATAGCTACCCCTTGTCTTTTCTGTTTACTGTTCATGTGGAGTACCTTTTTCCAACCTTTTACTTTCAGGCGGTTTTTATCCCTGGGTCTGAGGTGAGTTTCTTGTAAGCAGCATATGGATGGCTCATGTTTTTCATTCCTTTCTCTCAGCTTGTATCTTTTAATTGGGGAATTTAATCCATTCACATTCAATGATATTACTGAAAATGTACTATTTATTTTCTCCATTGTATTCTTTGGTTTTCATATGCCATCTTGTTTTTGTCTCTCTTTTTACTCTTTTGGTTATCCTTTCTGCTTTTCTTTCTTCTATACTCTCCTCCAAGCCTCTCTCTCCTGTCTTTTTCTTTCAGGTTCTAAGGCTTCCTTTATTATTTCCTGCCTAGTTGGAATTTTTTTTGAAAACTGTCTTAGTTTCTGTTTATTTGTGAATATTTTATTTTCACCTTCATATTTGAAGGGCAGTTTTGCTGGATTAAGAATTCTCGGCTGGAAGTTTTTCTCTTTCAATTTCCTAAACATGTCATACCACTCTCTTCTCGCCTCCATGGATTCTGAAGAGAAATCTGCACTGTCTTACTGGACATCCTTTGTACATGATCATTTGCTTCCCTCTTGCTGCTCTGAGAATTTTCTCTTTATCTTTTACATTTGACATTCTGAATAGTATGTGTCTTGTCCTATGTCTATTTGGATTTATTTTCATTGGGGTACAGTGTGCTTCTTGGACATGTAAGTTCATTTCTTTTGTGAGAGTTGGGAAATTTTCAGCTATTATTTCCTCAAATACTCTTTCTGCCCCTTTTTCTTTCTCTTCCCCTTCTGGAACTCCCATGACACATATGTTGTTATGTTTTGTGTTGTCTTTCAACTCAATGAGACCCTGCTCAATTTTTTTCCATTCTTTTCTCTCTCTGTTGTTTTCTCTCTTCAATTTTAGCTGCTCTGTCTTTGGTATCACTTATTCTTTTTTGTTTCATTTCGAGTCTGCTGTTGTATACCTCAAACTTGTTTTTGACTTCACCTCTTGTGTCTTTCATTCCCATGAACTCCGTTACTTTTCTGTTCAGGATTTCAAATTCTTCTTTGCATTCGCTCAATATCTTCTTAATGCCATTTAGCTCTTTAACTATATTGTTTTTCATCTCATTAATTTGATTTTGGAAATTTGTGCTCATGTCACTGATTAGTTCTCTCAAATTCTGCAGCTCTTCTGGTACTTTGATGTAATCCTTTTCTTGAGCTATGTCTTGTATTTCTTAGTATGGCTTGTAATTTTTTGCTGGTGTTTAGGCATCTGGTTATGTTGTATTTTACTTATATGCTTTCTCTTTCTCTTTTTTGGGGTTTTAGTGGCATGAGGCTGTGAGTTTCCACATGTCTTTGCTTTTGGGCTCAACCTTGATTGTTAGGATTGTCCTGCTGGTTCCTCAAAAATGGGCACTGGACCCAGTAATAGTTTGTATGTTCGTTTACTAGGGCCTTGGGCAGGGAGGCTATAGAGGCCAGGAAAATCCTCTCTCACTTATTAATTTTTTAATGTGCACTTCTTTGGTCTGCCAGGAGATGGCACTTGTTGGCAGCTCTCAATTCAATGCCTGGTCAGAATTTATTTGTTTTGACACACCAGATCAATGTGGTAGGGCTTCCTGTCTGGGTGCTAAGAACCTTGTAATTCAAACTTTATGAGACAGTTCTCCAGTCTTCTCTGGTAGCCCCTCCCTTTTCCCAGCTAGGAAATATTTACTCTCCCCTCTGAATCCTCAACATCAGTCCCTGTTAGTAGCAGAGGAGATTGGGAGGTTTGTATATCTTTAGCCCCTTGCAGGCTCCAAAGCAAACAATGGTGCAGCCTCACCCAGCCTGCAAGGGCTCTCAGGACAGGGCAGACCAAACCTGCTAGTCAAAGCAGGGTCAGCCCCAGGCTCTCTCTCCCCTCTCCTGTGGAGTCCTCAACAATTAGTCCAGGCTAGAAGAGAAGGAGGTTGTGGGGTCCGATTTCTCCAGTCCATCCTAGGCTCCCAGGGTAAACCACTGTGTGGAAGTTTCCATGGGCTCTACAGCCCAAATTTGCAGGTCAGAACCTGAGTCAGCCTAAGGCTGTGTCCCTCTCTCTCCCCTTTCCAGGAGTGGTATATCCCTGGAACCCCCTTTGGCTGTAGTTGCAGGCCCATAGGCCCAAGAATTTTAAAGAGTGTGGGAGAGGGTGCCAGCAGCAGCAGCCTCTGCTGGTTCCAACTCATGGTTCTGGTTCTGTCACTGCAATTTTCCTGTTTTGTCCCACTCTCCTCTGGATGGTGTGCAGACTTCACCTGCTGTCATAAACCCTAGAAGAACTATTTCAGGGTGGTGTCACTCTGTTCTCTAGATATTTATCTGGAGAAGAGATTCCCATGTGTACTACTCTGCCATCTTCCTGGAAGTCATGACTTTATTAGATTGTACTCATCTGTAAAATTATGTATTTCACTTCTTCCTGAAGGATTGAGAGGAGTTAAGTCTCAGGCCCTCGAAGACCTCCACTGCCTTTGAAAGCACCCTTAGGGTTGAATTTCTACATTATGTTGTAAATGTAATCGGTTCTTTGGAGAAGAAATTAGGGACTTTCAGTTTTACAGCGTACTTCCTGCCCCCACCACCACCCAGGCAAAATCTGTGCACTCTGGCTCTGGGGATGGGAATAATGGCACACTTCTCATTACACCCCTGATTTTGGAGCTAAGATTGGTAGAGAAAGCACAGGATATTGAATTCATCTTGGGACCATTCTAGGGACCAGTGTAATGGTGGTCAGCACCACATTTTGCTCAATGATGGCCACACCCAAAGTACAGTCACTGTTTCATGAGTTCCCATTTCTCCCAGACTTAGGAGACCCCTCCTGATCCCTGTGCCCAGGGTTAATGCCCTCATTTGAGTCTTGTGTGGACCCCGGAAAAGTATGTTCTTACTGACCCATTGCTGTGTGTAAGCCTTTTGTATGTAGGACATTTTGGTTAGATTCAGATAAAGGATGTTTTGATTAGGTCCTTTTTTGTGAGATTGGTTTAGTTTAGTTAAGGGCCTCTGATTAGATTTCAGGCACCAGGTAGGACCCCAATCATTGTGTTGAAGACTTACATACATGGAACACAAAGAGAAAGATTGCTGCCATGTTTACCCTGCCATGTGTGAGAGGGCTCTGGGATCTCCTACAGCTGTGGAGAGACACAGAAACCCTGAGTGGGTGAGGGAGAGGCCAGAGGCTAGAGTCATGGAGGTGCTTGAAACTGAAGACATCCAGGCCAGAGGAGAACTGAGAGATGTGCACAGTTGTGTCTGATGGCCCGCTGCTGAGCTCAGAGAGAAAGTGAGTTTGGAAGAGAAGGCAGAGGGAGACAGGCAGGCCCAACATTTTGCATTGGCAGGAGTCCAGGAGCATCTGACCCTTGCTAAGACAGCATTTTTGATGATGCATTGATTTGGACATTTTGACAGCCTCAGAACTGTAAGCTTTTACCCTAATAATTTCCAATAAAAGCCAATTCATTTCTGGTATTTTGCATTGGCAGCACTTGGCAAACTCAAAAGTTAGGGCCACAGTGTTGATAGCTGCCCTGTTCCTGAATGGCATTGTGATGATGCTGCCCAGTGAATTCACCTGTAAACTGTGGGTGTCTCCAGACTAGGTGGGAAGGAGTTCTGGTAAGATGGAGGAGGAAGTGTTCTTGGCCAGCAAGGCCTACAAGACAGGGAGTCAGGCATGGGAGTCATGTGGTTTGGAGACTAGTCTAAAGTCATAGATGCCCCAGTATGATGTACGTGCCCCAGGAAGTGGTTGGCCAGGTGGTCAGGGGCAGATAAAAGCATGGGACCTGGGATCTGGTGCAGCAGAGGAGTAAGTGCTCAGAGAGGAGACTTCCTGCTCCTGCTCCTTTTGCCCTTTCCTCGTTCCCTTGGCCTCCAGCATTGACCCTCTGAGGAGGCTTCTCTTACTGTACCCCTCCTGGGTCTCAGGCACAGACTCAGATCTCCTGCTTCCAGTTGTACATTCACCTTCTCCAATCTTGAGGCAGCTAAAGAAAGAGCAATGCCAAGATGAAAACTGTTGGTGCCAAGATGAAGACGTCAAAATTCACATTACAGCATTGCATACAGCAATAACAACACCAGAATGAGCAACATTAGGCCAGTGAGCCTAATAAATAGTATGGGAATCCCAGAAAGTCCCGAACCTAGGGCAGACAAGAATAGAAGTGAGGTTGTGAAATAGTGCCATGTTTGCAGAAAACCTCAGTGGGTGCAGATGCCAGATATTTCTCAGACTAATTAAATAAAAATTTTTCAACACATTTTGAACATAGTTGAAAATGATGCAGACCTCTTCAATTCCTGAAGAGAATGGAGGTGTTGGATGGGAAGAACCTGATGAAGAGCTGAAGAAGCAGGAATATACAAGTGTTCACTGCAGTTTCCCAAGCTAGAAAAGGACTGTTCTGTTTTGGAACCAAACTTTTAGAGCCCCAATGCAAACCATAATCATAGGTTGTGGATGTGCAAAGGAGGACCGGGAAAAAGCTGCCCTGTTCCCAAATGGCAGTGTGCTGCTATGAATTTTGTCATGGTCAATGAGATTTGATTTGCTACTGAAGGCTTTTCTACAACCCTTACAGATATAGGGTTTCTCTCCAGTTTATCTTCTCTGGTGTATTAGTCAGCCAAAGGGGTGCTAATGTGAAATACAAAAAATGGGTTAGTCTTTATAAAGAGTATTTATTTGGGGGTAGAAGTCCACAGATACCGGGCCATAAAGCATTAAGTTTCTTCTCACCAAAGTTCATTGTCATGTGTTGGAGCAAGATAGCTGCCGATGTTTGCCAGGCTTCAGGCTTCTTGTGTTCCTCTCTTCCCAGGGCTGCATTTCTCTCTGGACTTAGCTCTTCTGGTTCCTCCTCAAGGTCAGCTGTAGACTATCAGGGAAATGGCTCACTTCTCTTCTGCTGGGGTCTTTTCTCCAACACCAAAACTGCTTCTCAAAAAAAACTGCTTCAACTGTCCTTTGCCCTGCCTTTTATATTTGATTCCCCCACCCACTCAGGGGTGGGGCTCAACACCCTACTGATGTGGCCCAGTCAATGCCCCAATCATGCCCAGATTAACAGATCAGTTTACAAGCATGATCCAATTATATTTTTGGAATTAATGATTACATCAAATTCCCCAACAGTTACATTCCACCCTCTGAATTCCAAAAATACATTACAATTATCAAAAAAAACTTAAATCAGTAACAATTCAAGTACAAAATCATATCATAGGCATTTAAAAGAAATACAGTTCATCTTGAGGCAAAATCCCATCTGCTATCAACTTCTGAAACTTACAAAACCATTTAACTGCTTCTAATACACAAATGGAAAGACAAAGGATAAACATTTTCAATATCATAAGGAGAAATTGCGATGTTAAACATGAGTCATGGATCCTCGACTGTTCAGTAAACCTGCAGGGCATCCTCCATTCGATTTCAAAGTCTGAGTCATTCTTAAGATGATGATTTTTGGGAGGCGGCTGTGGCTCGATCAGTGGGGCTCCCGTTTGCCGTGTGGGAGGCCCCGGGTTTGGTTCCCGGGGCCTCCTGGTGAGGGCGGGCCCGCCCGCGCGGCGTGGTTGGCTGACCCAGCGGGCGCAGGCAGCGGGGGGGGGGGATAAATGAATAAATAAATAAACAAATCTTAAAAAAAAAAAAGTTAATTAATGGAAGCTTTCCTTTAAAAAAAAAAAAAGATGATGATTTTTTCTCCTTGGGACCACATGGGGACCCACCCTTTCCACAGGCTCGCCCAATGACCACTTTCTTGGTTCCACCCTCATCAAGCATTTGGGTGTTGACCAAGCTCCAGACCTCATCACCCAAGAGTGTTGGGGTGATTGCCACACCTTACCCAATCTTTGGGTTAGAGTCTTAGCCCTCCTAATACAGTGAGGTGAAGATAACATTCCCCCTAACTTTTGGCATACAGGCTCAACCATTTCAGAGCAACGAGTTGACCACTGGGCCTTCCCTAACCTTTGGCATACAGTTTCAACACTCTCAGTGAAATGGGTTGACCACCTGGCCTTCTCTAATCCATGGGGGACAGGTACACCCCTCTCAGACCTATGGGGTGTTGACCTTAACCACCCTAATCTTTGAGGAATGTGCTCCACCCTTTCCGCACCTTAGGATGGCAACACTCTCCCAGAACATCAGGTGGGGGCATCCATCCTCTTCATCTGCTGGAGAAAACTCACCCTCTCTTCACCATGGGGCATCAAAACTTTCTCAGCACATCGGGTAGGAACATCCACCCTCTTCAACTGCAGGGCAAACGCACCCTCTCTGTACACATGGGTGGGGCTCCTTTCTTGTCCCAAGGAGATGTCTTAATTCCAGGTCTCTGCTTCTATGGTTTTCTTCTTAAAGCTGATTCTCCTTCAATCTCTCCTTTCCATGTTCTCTTTTGTCCAAGCCAACAGTGGTTTTGTTCATAAAGCTCTCTCAAAAACTTTGTTGGTTTAGCATGCAGGAAGCAGGGGTCCAAGACAGCAGACAGTAAGACTTTCCACAAGTCTTTCCTAGATAACTGTATCTTCAATTCTGATTTACAAGTTCCAAGTTTAGTAAAGTTTTCAAATAGGGAATTTTCATCTGGGAATTTGATATCCAGAAACTTGGAAGTTCCAGAATCAGTTTCTGTTTTCTTTGTGCCCAAAAGTTCAGCTCTTAGTGTATTTTGCTCATCTAGTATTTTGCTATAAGCTGCAAGAAGCCAAACCACATTCTCTGAGTTAACCTTGGAATTTTCTTCAGCTAAATGCTCCGGTTCACCATTTTCAAATTCTGTCTTCCATATAACACCAAGAGTTAATCTTGCTAAGTTCTTTACAACTTTAAAACATGGATCGCCTTTCCTGCAGTTTCCAATAACAGTTTCATCATTTAGTTCCAAGGCATCATAGAAAGTCTCTTTAGCATCCATATGACTATCAACAGTCTCTTCAAAGTGATCTAGGCCTTTTCCATCAAGCATTTCACAATTCCTCCAAAGGGTAACCCTTACACTTTTATAAAACCGTTCCAACATTTTGGTATATGCAAAAGCACTTCCCCACTCCTCGGTACCAAATTCTACATTAGTCAGCCAAAGGGGTGCTAATGTGAAATACCAAAAATGGGTTAGTCTTTATAAAGGGTATTTATTTGGGATAGAAGTCCACAGATACCAGGCCATAAAGTATTAAGTTTCTTCTCACCAAAGTTCACTGCCATGTGTTGGAGCAAGACAGCTCCCGACGTTTGCCAGGGTTCAGGCTTCTTGTGTTCCTCTCTTCCCGGGGCTGCATTTCTCTCTGGACTTAGCTCTTTGGGCTCCTCCACAAGGTCAGCTGTAGACTATCAGGCAAATGGGATCACTTCTTTTCTTCTGGGGCCTTTTCTCCAACATGAAAACTGCTTCTCAAAAAAAAAAAAAAAAAAAAAACTGCTTCAACTGTCCTGTGCCATACCTTTTATATTCGATCCCCCATCCACTAAGTGGTGGGGCTCAATGTCCTACTGACGTGGCCCAGTCAACACCCCAATCATGCCCAGATTAACAGATCTGTTTACAAGCATGATCCAATTATATTGTTGGAATTCATAATTACATCAAATACTCCAACGGTTACATCTGGTGTGTAATGAGGCTTGATTTATGAATGAAAGCTTTCCCACATCTATCACATTCATAGGGTTTCTCTCCAGTATGTATTCTCAGATGGTTAATGAGGTTTTCCTTCTGGCTTTTCCACATTCATTGCATATATAGGGTTTTCCCCAGATTGAATCCTCTGATGTTAAATGAACTATTTCTTTTGGCTGAAGGCTTTTCTGCATTCTTTACTTTCATTTTGTTTCTGTCCACTATGAGTTTTTTCATTTTTTGGTTAGATATGATTTGTATCAAAAGCCTTTTTCACATGTCTTACATGCATAGAGGTCTTTGCATTAGGAAATCTCTTGTATCTCAGATTTGACATTTGAATTAAAGCTTTCCCACATAGATATGATTTCTCTTCAGTAAGAATTTTCTGATTAATAAAGAGGTTTTCTTTCATGTGTAAAACTTTCCCACATGTATTACATTTCTAAGCTTGTTCCCCTGTATGGCTTTTAAAATGAGGAGTTAAAAAATGACTGTAAAGAGCAGACTACATTCAGGACACTCATATGGTTTCTCTCTAGTTTGAATTTTCTCATATTCCATGAGTTTTATTTCAGATGGAAGCATTCCCATGTTCATTACAATACGAACTAATGTATGTATATTTCATCCTCAATGAGATTTAAAGCCTGGCCGAGGATTTCCAATATTCCTTACATAGACAGTGTTTTAATCTTGCACATTTTTTTGATTTGACTCTAGCTTTCCCAAATACATGAAATCCCAAATGGTTTCTCTGAAGGATTAATTCTCAGGTATCTCATGAGGTTGAATTTTCAAGAAAACTTCACAGTCTTTACACTTAAAGGAGAGGACTACCATGTGGGTAAACTGGTAAAACTCATTGTCTTCAATGTTTTTTCCTTACATAGATTCCCTCATGCTTAGGTAAGCATGTTGCAAATTCCTTCAAAGTGAAGTTACGTTCATAGAAGTGTTATTTTGAGGAAAAAATGATTGCAGTCAGAACATATTTTTCCAACTTTCTTACACTCTCTGCCTTCACCTTAAGTCTGTACTGTTGTGTAAGTGGATATAGCTTCACTAACAAGTCTTTGGTTATGTGTTTCTTTCTGCTTCTTAATGTCCTATGCATCTTCATAGTTTGTGGGGGGCAGGAAAAGCAGAGCTACAGGGAAATTTATAGGATTGAATGCCCTCATTAGATAGAGGAAAGATCCAGTATCAATCATCTAGATGTCCAATTTGGGAAGTGCAACAATATCTCCTTTTTATTTGTTTTATCATTCTTGGCTCTTCTTGCTTCAAATGAGTGTCACAGCCAGTTTGATGACTTTATAACTAGGAAATGGGGAAGGGATACAGCACTTGATTTATGATGGAGACAAAACAACACCCTATAAATCAACCCTGGAACCTTCAGGCTTCTGAAGGATAAGAAAGGTGCAGCTTCCCAAATGCACGAGTATGGTGGCCCCAGAACAAAGGCCAAAATGGCAACCCAGGAAATCCTGAACACTTTTTTTTGGACTGACTATTTTTGTTCAATTTTTTTTTCTATTTTTTGGATGAGATGCACCATTTAATATTCTTTAGGGTTTACCGGGGAAATGATAACACTTTTGCTGGTTTTCCAAATCTGCACTTATTATTTGTTATTAACTTGCCAAATAATGTATTTTAAATCATTTTATATCCTGTATTAGTCAGCCAAAGGAATGCTGATGCAAAATACCATAAATCTGTTGGTCTTTGTAAAGGATATTTATTTGGGGTAGAAGCTTACAGTTACCAGGCTGTAAAGCATAAATTTTTTCCTTCACCAAAGTCTGTTACACCATCTTGGAGCAAGAGAGTTTCCGATATTTGCCAGGGTTCAGGGTTCTTGGGTTCCTGTCTTCCCAGTCTTGCGTTTTTCTCTAGGCTCAACTCCTCTGTTTCCTCCACAAGGTCAGCTGTAGACTATGAGGCTCTCTAAGCTTTGCCTCACTCCACAAGGCCAGCTGTGAACTGTCAGTTTAGTGGCCTGTGTCTTTTTCCTGGGGCCTTCTGTCCTTACTCATAAGAACTCCAACATCAGAAACTACTCCAGGTCTGTCCTTTGCCATATCTTTTTATGTTTGAGACCCCACCCACCAAAGGGCAGGGCTCAACAGCCTACCGACTGTGGCCCAATCAACGCCCTTATCATAACTTAATCATGCCCAGATTAACAGACCTGTTTTCAAGCATAATCCAATATCTATTTTTGGAATTCATAACGATATCCAACTGCTACATATCCATTTACCCATCTTATGGTATATATTATTTTATGGTATATTTGAACACTTTATTGATCTCCTAGGCCACGGGTATCCTTATTACTTTATCCATTCAATAGTCATTTAGATATATGAATTTAATTAACAGATATTGCCCTTCAATCCATCCTGAATTTGTACCTTCTGAGATTATCTTATTTCTGCCTGAAGAATATTCTTTTACATTTCTTTTAAAGTGAGTTGCTGCTAGCAAACTTTATTAGTTTTTACTCATCTGTAAAAGTATTTATTTCACTTCTTCCTGAAGGATTGAGATGAATTAATTCTCAGGGCCTCAACTATCTCCACTGCTTTTGAGAGCACACTTAAGGTTGAATTTCTCCATTCTGTTGTAAATGTAATCAGTTCTTTGGAGAAGAAATTAGGGGTTTTCAGTTTTACAGCCTGCTTCCTGCCCCCTCCAACCCCCAGGCAAAATCTGTGCACTCTGTCTCTGGCGATGGGAATAATGGCAAACCTCTCTGACTTACACACCTGATTTTGGAGCTAAGATTTGGTGGAAAAAACACAGTATATTAAGTTGTTCTTGGGACCATTCTAGGGAGCAGTGCAATGGTGTTCATTACCCCATTTTCTCAATGATGGCCCTACCCAAATTACAGCCACTGTTTCATCGTTCCCATTTCTCCCAGAATTAGGACACCCCTCTTGATCCCTGTGCCCTGGGTTAATGCCCTCGTTTGAGTCTTCTGTGCACTCTGGAAATGTATGTTCTTAATAACCCATTGCTGTGTGTGTAAGCCTTCAGTATGTAGGACATTTTGGTTAGATTCAAATAAGGGATCTTTCAAAAAGGTCACTTTTTCTTAGATTGCTTTAGTTTAGTTAAGGGCCTCTGATTAGATTTCAGTCACCAGGATGGACCCCAATCATTGTGCTGATTTCCTAAATACATGGAACACACAGAGAAAGAGTGCTGCCATGTTTACCCTGCCATGTGGGAGAGGGCTCCTGGATCTCCTACAGCTGTGGAGAGACACAGAAACCTGGAGAGGGTGAGGGAGAGTCCAGAGGCTGGAGTCATGGAGCAGCTTGAAGCTGAAAACATCCAGGCCATAAGAGAAGGCTGAGGTGTGAGCAATTGGGACTGATGGTGCACTGCTGAGCTCAGGGAGAAAGTGATTTTGGAGGAGAAGGCAGAAAGAGACAGGTAGGCTCAACATTTTACATTGGTAAGAGTCCAGCAGCAGCTGACACTGGTTAAGACAGCACTTTTCATGATGCTTTAATTTGGACATTTTCACAGCCTCAGATTTGTAAGCTTTAACCCTAATAAACTCCAATAAAAGCCAACCTCTTTCTGGTATTTGGCATTGGCAGCACTTGGCAAACTCAAAGAGCTAGGGACACAGGGATGATAAGCTGCCCTGTTCCCAAATGGCAGTGTGATGCTCCTGCCTTGTGAATTCACCTATAAATTGTGGGTGTCTCCAGACTATGTGAGAATGAGTACTGGTTAGATGGAGGGAGAAGTGCTCTTGGCCAGCAAGGCCTGCAAGACAAGGAGTCTGGCAGGGGAGACACAGGGTTTGGGGACAAGTATACACTCACAGATGGCCCAATATGATGTACCTACCTAATGCAGTGGTGGGCCAGTTGGGTAGGGGCAGATAAAAGCATGGGAACTGTGGTTGATGCAGCAGAGGAGTCAGGGCACAGAGAGGAGACTTCCAGCTCCTGCTCCTTTTGCCCTTCCCTCCTTCCCTTGGCCTCCTGGATTGAACCTCTGAGGAGGCTGCTCTTACTGTACCCCTTTGGGTAACAGGCAAAACACAGGTCTCCTGCTTCCAGTTCTACATTCACTTTCTCCAATCTTGGTGCAGCTCAAGAGAGAGCAATGCCAAGATGAAACTTGCTGGTGTCAGGAAGCTAATGTCAAAATTCACATTACACCATTAGCTACAGCAATAACATCACCAGAATGAGCAAAATTAGGCCAGTGACCATAATAAATATTATGGTAATCCCAGAAAGTCCTGGGACCTAGGGCTGACAAGAATAGAAGTGAAGTTGTGAGAGAGTGCAATGTTTCCAGGAAACCTCAAGGGTGCAGATACCAGATATTTCTCAGGCTAATTAAATATTAAATTTTAATCACATTTTTAACAGTGTTGAAAATGATGCAGACCTCTTCAATCCCAGAAGAGAATGGAGGGGTTGAATGAGAAAAAGCTGACGAACAACTGAAGAAGCTGGAATGTAACACGTGTTCACTGAAGTTCCCCCAAGGCAAAGAGGGAATGTCCTGCTTGGGTTCCAAGCTCTCAGAGCCCCATTGAAAACCATCAACAAGGTTCTGGATCCGCAAAGGAGGACAAGGAGAAAGCCCTGCTCAGCACTCACAGCCTCACTTTAGTGATGTGAGTCACTCTACCGGGTCTTCACTGGGGAATAAGCAGAAGGAAATTCGTCTCTTCCTGTGGTGTTAACAGCCCTCTAACAGGACACGTGTTGAGAGCAGTGTGGCCTTCACACGGTCGCATCCATCCTCCTCGTTCTACGTGCTCCATCTTGCTGAGGGAGGCCTCCCCCATCTAGGCACCTTGGGAGGGGGCTGAAGGGAGTGAGCACTTTTCCTTTATGGGCAACTGTATTTGCAAAGGGTGAGGGGAAGTGTCCCCCCCAGTAAGGTTGCAGATACAAATCAATATCTTTAAATTAACCACTATGTATGATTTCATTGTGTACTATTTTCATAATTTCTTTTAAATTATAACCAAATAATCCATGCAAAGAGTATAAAAATAATTTATATCTGTTAGGGCAAACAGCCAAATGCCTTCTCTAGCCTCAACCCCCATTCCTCCTTCCCCAGAATTATCTGCATTGGCAGATTCTTTGGGGTACACACTTTTGTTTAAAATACATGCATTCTCTAGTTTCATCCACCCCACACCCTATCACATTTGAGAAAAATATTGGAGTACAATTTAAGAATATGAATAAGTTTTCTAACTTTTTAAAATACTTAAGATTAGGAGTATATCATCAAATTATATAAGGATCATTTCTCATTTAAAATAATAAAGAAAATTGGAGTTAAGTAAAAAGCAGACCACTGTAGTTCAGTGGCTGTTAAACTAGAATTCTCATTAAAATGAAGAGAAGAAACTGGAAAAATATCAAAGGTTGGGGTGCTTTGTAAGAAAATACTGCAATAATGGGCATCATTATTTTTAAAACGGAAATTTTTTAAATGCTTACCCAGAATGTAATTGATTGAAGAACCAGTGAAAACAACTGGGATACTTTGAAATAAGTGGAAATCCCATCTTTACATAAACTAAGAGAAATCTTGTGTTTTGATGCATAAATTAGTGGTAACAAATTGAACACAGATGAGTGTGGAAGAAGATGTGGGAGTAGCAGATCTCAGAACAAACTGCAAGTGCACTTTTCCAAGAGGAGAAAGTCATCCTGAATTGCACAGTCACAGCCGCTTCCTTAAAAGATTGGCAACAAGTTGCACAGACTGGAGGTGGAGATTCTTTGGAGATTCACATTCATTACATTCACAGGGTTTCTCTCCAGTATGAATGTTGAAATGCTTAATGAGATACTGCCTCTGGCTGAAGGATATTCCACATTCCTTACACATATAGGGTTTCCCTCCACTATGAATTTTCTCATGGTCAGTTGGATTTGATTTGCTACTGAAGGCTTTCCTACATTCCTTATATATATAGGGTTTCTCTCCAGTTTGTCTTCTCTGGTGTGTAATGAGGCTTGATTTCTGAATGAAAGCTTTCCCACATCCATCACTTCATAGGGTTTCTCTCCAGTATGTATTCTCAGATGATTAATGAGGTTTTCCTTCTGGTTGCAGGCTTTTCCACATTCATTGCTTATATAGGGTTTTTCTCCAGAATGATTGCTCTGATATTTAATGAACTATTGCTTTGGGCTGATGGCTTTTGTGCATTCTTTACATTCATTTTGTTTCTGTCCACTATGAGTTCTTTTCATGTTCTGTGAGATATGATTTGTACCTAATGACTTTTTCACATGCCTTACATGCATAGGGTTTCTTTGGACTAAGAAACCTCTTGTACCTGAGATTTGACATTTGAATTAAAGCTTTCCCACATATATATCATTTGTCTTCAGTAAGAATTTTCTGATGAATAAAGAGGTTTTCTGTTAGGTTGAAAACTTTCCCACATGTATAATATTTCTATGCTTGTTCCCCAGTATGGCTTTTAAAATGAGGAGTAAAAATAATTGTAAAGAGCAGACTACATTCAGGACACTCATATGGTTTCTCTCTAGTTTGAATTTTCTCATATTCCATGAGGTTTTGTTTCAGATGGAAATATTCCCATGTTCAATACAATACTAACAAATGTATGAATATTTCATGCTCAATTAGATTTAATGCCTGGATGAAGGATTTCCAATATTCCTTACATACACAGGGTTTTACTCCTGTGTGTTTCTTTGATGTGACTCTAGCTTTCCCAAATTCATGAAATCCCAAATGCTTTCTCTGAAGGATTAATTCTCAGGTATCTCATGAGGTTGAATTTCCAAGAAAACTTCACACTTATTACACTTAAAGGGGAGGACTACCAGGTGTTACAAACTGGCAAACTCATCGTCTTCATTCTTTTTTCTTTACATAGATACCCTCATGCTTAGGTAAGCATGATACAAATTCCTTCAAACTGAAGTTACATTCCTAGAAGTGTTATTTTGAGGAAACAATGCTTGTGGTCAGAGAAAATATTTTCCCACCTTTCTTACATTCTCTGCCTTCATCTTAAGCCTGTACTGTTGTGGAAGTGGATATAGCTTTACTCACAAGCTTTTGTTATAAACACATTTCTGTTTGTAAATCCATGCATTCTCTAGTATCATCCATCCCACACCCTGTCACATATGAGAAAAATTTTGGAGTACAACTTAAGAATATGAATAAATTTTCTAACTTCTTAAAATACTTGAGATTAGAAGTATATCATCTAATTATGAATGGATCATTTCTGATTTAAAATACTAAGGAAAATTGGAGTGAAGTAGAAAGCAGGCTGTTGTAATTCAATGTCGAGGTAGGCAGTGCCTGGAATGACCCAAAGAAAGTTAGGGACCAGGATACCTCACTCCATGCGGAATGCAGGCAAGTTTATTTAGGTTGAAGCTGCCTTTTATAGTACAAAGCTGATAAGAAAAGTAGGGCATCCTTCACTAGTTCCTCAGCTTGGTAAGTGAGATTGCTGCCTGTTTCTGTGTTTCCAGACAATCTTTCTTGGGAATTCAGACAATAACATCTTTGTGGTGTGTTCATTCCACTCTGCCTCCTCCTACTGATGTTTACAGTATGCAGTGTCACTGGAGACATTTTCTAATGTTTTTCTGCCAGCAAGCATGCTTTTTAAATGCTTAACCCTTTATGCTCTGGCTCTCAGCATCTTTTCTGACAATTCCCCCTTTTTTGTTTTTGGTCCAGGTTGACTGTGCCTGTCTGAGGTTGCCCTCCTCTGAAGGTCTTACCCATCACTGGCAACCAGCCAAGCTCCATGTACAGAGGTTTGATATTTAAGGGTTTTAAGCAGAATCAAATAATTGGCATGGCTGACCTTTTCATCCCTATTAATGTGGGACAGCAGGGTTTTGTGAATGCCTTCTAATAAGGTTAAAAGTAGCAGAGCACCAATGTTCACTACACTGAAGTTAGCAAGTACAAAGGTTGATTCCCACCAATATAGGGAGTTTATTTTATTTAATTGATCTGTCACTGACTGCCAGAATTTGCTACCTGGAAGTGTAGTAAGTTGATTCTGAGACATGCTCAAAATTTTCTTTTGCAAATCTATAATTTCTATATATAAATTTGTGTGATGACCTATTAAATGATGTTTAAGTTTTTCCCATTCATAAGGGAATCATTGTATGGGAGAGGAGTGATACAAAAAGCACTTTTATTTCAATCACACTTCAAAAAATTTCATTTTAAATTTAGATTATATACCTGATCTTCCATTTGTGTAACAGCCATCTCCAAGTCATTAAGCCTATTAATCTGCTCTCAATATATGCCTGACTATGCCATAACTCACTAGCATTTTTCTACCAATTTCTAACATATTGTTGTGTTTGGATATTCTCATGTAGGGCAGTTCTTGCCACAGCAGCAGCTGTAATAATAACTATAAGGTCTAATACAGCAGCTATACTTAATCCATTTAAATGTTTGGTTTTTTCCAAATAATGATTTAGAAAGTGCCAAAGGATTTGGTTCTCTGGGAAGACTGTGAGCTGTGATTCATGTGAAGTGGAAGTCATATTTATGACACCGTCATCCTATTTGAACTGCAATAGAACTCTCCTGTAAAACAGACTTTTATAAACAAGTGTAAATGGAGCAATTACTGCAGAAAAACCATGTTTGATTAATGCTCACTGTTCCTACTATAAAAACAATGGGATCCCATACACATACTTTAAGAAATTAAGTGGAATTTCTTTTTAAACTGCTAATATTAGTTTTACTGCCTTGCCATTCAAAAATTGGGCTAGTTCCCCAAAATATTTCCACAAATAATTTTTAGTTTTGTTAAATTTAGTGCCCCATAGTTGTGGGATAAATCTTCCTGATGAGTAGAATTTAGTGATATATTTATACTTCTGATGTCCCTAAAATTCTAAAAATAATGATAGTTTTCACTAGTTGTTTTTGTTGAACTACTAATTTTTCAACTTATGGTTGTGTTTCCATTAGGTTTCAGTATCCCTATTGGGTCCCAATTCTTTACAATTCTATAGGAATTATTAAAGAGCACAACCTCAGATGAAACATGGTGTGTATACCATTTATCACTTTGTACTATGATTTTGGGGCTGTATACATGGAATCCATGGATCCTATGCAGTTAGTTCATTCAAGAAAAGGCAAGGTTAAATTTTCAATATATTTCCCTTCCTCATCAGGTTTTAGAGGAAGGCAAGAATCAAAAGGCCCAGGAAAATGAAAAGACTGATTAATATAAACAGGATAGGATTTGTCCCCCCAAGTCAACATTCTAAAAGAGGTGAATTAGTAATATAATCCCAATATGTATAATTATGTGAAAGTGCACTACTTACTGCTTTGGATGTCAAGAAAAGCATAGGAAGGAATAACTGTGCTAGAGTGACATTCTGCCTTTTAGAAGTTACAATCTTTTCTTCTTTATATGTCAGCTTCTTCAACTTGTTTATGTCTAGGTTTCAGACATCTGGACTGGACCCAAAGCTGGTCTCCTTTATCTGTAATGATAAGAGCAAAACCTCAACCCTATATCCTAACTTAACTTATACCTTTTCCCATTGATTATTATTTTTATGCTTTCAAAAAACTAGTTGTCCAATATTTGTTTCTGTATTATTGCCTGATTTTTCCCAGAAATGCTCTGCTGCTGATGTATATGATTCTGACCTTTGACTTTAAAAAAGTTATTGTAAATAATGCTTGATATAATTGTTTTTGCACCTCACTATTTTCCCCTTTTTTCTTTTTGTAGAATTTATAAATAAAGGTTTAACTGTTATTTTTTTATGATAAGTATACATACATTCACAGGCTTACTAAATCAGGGGATACACTGATATACTTGGCATATTTTTGGCTAGAGTCCTGGATAGATTCAAGATAAATGTTAATATATACTTAGTTTAATAAGCTTATATTGTCAATTAGGGTGAGAAACAAATAACATAACTAATTAAAAGATTAAGTCAATATTGAACAAAGTTACAGAATGACAGATAAACAGAGCTGTTTTATATATATATATATATATATATATAATTACCAACATTTAGCTTTTAGCTGGGAAGTGTTGAAGTAGCAACTGATACTAAAGTTTTGGTTGACTGTGTTTAGGATTAATGAATATGATACTATAGATGTCAACTTGTGAGTATTTTGCTAATTCCTGAGGAAGGGGCCAGCCTTCTCAGGAAGGAACACAAAAGTCCCTGGGCAGTACATTTTATGGTTTATGCATCAATCCCTGGGAGAGTGGCCAGCTCCCCCAAGGAGGAATACAACACCTGTTGAAATGTACTTTTAAAAAAAATTTGTTACAAAATATCCTTCATGTGCTTACTTTTAAAATTTCCAATATTTTTCCTGGTATGTGAAAAGTGTTAACTAGCAAGGCATTGGTTTGTTGATTAACAAAGTTTTCTGCATGATGCTTTACTTTTAGGCTTGAACTATACTTACTAAACTTTTTTACAAAAAGATATTCAGTTTCATGATGGTTCAAATTTAAAACATTTATATATATACTTAATAAAATATCTTTATGTGTAACATACAAGTTATTAATTTAGTTATATATGCAATATATTGTATTGAAGTTTTGATTAGTATTAAGTATATTATACATAATTCATTATTAAGTAGATTAAAAACAACGGACATCCAATGAATAAACTTTTATTTCTTAAGCATTTAAGATTCTTAGTAGTCTGATTAGAATGACTTCAATTTTTTTATTTTGTATAGTTTGAAGCATAGGTAAAAATATATTAGTATTTCCTATTTGGGCTGTGGGGTAATACATTAACTTGTAATTTTAATACTTACATTGGTTTTGTTGTTACCATTGTAATTGGAATTGGGGCTGTTGCTTACAGTGTTGAACATAAACTTGATTTATTGTTGGCTATTTTACAGGAAGGGGAATGTGGGCTGCCTTGACTTGTTTAAGAAAATATTAAAGAAAGCTTTAGAAAGTTTTAAAACAAAGTGAGAGTGACATAACTGGTTATTAAATTTTTGCATCAAACTAGCAATATTTGGGACCACTGCATGCTGCAGAGGTGTTATTTTATTTTTCTATAATTTACTGTTATGCACTTCCCCGGCAGCCTTTAATGGCTGCTTTCTTCTTGTAGTTATAACTAAAAATTATGATTAATAGCATTATATTTTATTTACTATTTTATTGAAACATTATTATAGTTTCAGCAACTTTATACACTTTTAAAGTATTCATATGGGTTAGTGTAGGAGGGGGCACACTGCAAGCTCCCAGAGCAAGGCGGATTGGGGACGGGGTCCTGCCCGGGGATCTGTGCTGTGCACACGTGGAGTGAGAGGCTTGGGACATCTATCTGCGCGGATCGGCGGCGTGGACCGAATGGTGGAGATTGGTGAGTTTTGAGACTGCCAGTGGAGGTTGACACAGGCGGCTGAGCCCCGCGGTTCGGGAAAAAAATAAAATAAAACGGCCATTTTGAGCCGTGGGCGGGGCGAAAAAGTTTTATTTTCTGGGGATCTGGCTGCCTGGCACCCCTTGGAACTTGTGTGAACAGAGCAAACGAGCTAACCAGCACCCAGTGAACCGGAGGGGGGATTTTGGTTGGGCAACGCAGCTGATTTCCCTAGCCACCCAGGGATAAGACCCAGGCCGCTGCCGAGCCAGGAGGAAGGGACACTTCCCAAAAAAGGGTGGGTTCGGTTGGAAGACAGGGAACGGTATTTTATATTTTTAGACATTGATCTGGCTGCCTGCACCGCCCCATAGCTTTGGGGAGCAGATAAGCCGACCTGAAGCAGCATCAGGCTGAGAGCAGACGCGAATCTGCACTCAAACTGATTTACTGAGCAGCCCGGTGACGCTGGAGTTTGGCGCCAGAAGGGGCGGAATCCGCCGTCTTTAGCACTCGTCACTGACTAACATCAGAGCTTCAGCTAACCTGGGGAGTCCGGAAAGTGGGACGTGCTTGATTAATTTCCACGGGCCCAGCTAGGGTCCCTTCCATAAGGGGGTTGGTCTAGAGGAGGAATTATTTTGGGTCCTTCATTTGGCTAAAAAAAAAAAAAAAAAAGTGAGGTCACCTCAACAAATGAAATATAAATTCTTTTTAATTTAGTTTAATAGCTAAAAGCTGCTTCAGGACGTGCATATAGAACCCTGTGGAGAAACTCATTGATAAACACAAGCAGGCAGGAAGGATCCACGTGGACTCTAGGGGAATCATTGACCCCCTTTAGCTCTGTTTGACTGCTTGCCTGTGTGGATCTTTGGTTTCTCTCTGTTACTTTCTGGTCTATTGCTATTATTCCCGTTTTCCTCCCCCCTTTCTTTTTCCTTCTTTTTTTAATTTTTAAATAGGTGCTGCCAGCTGGTTGCTTATTTGCTGGGCTTCTTATTCAGTAATTGCCCACTCGCTGTATATATTGATTCTGTATTACAAACTATCGCTTATCCTTCCTGCATCTTTCTGCCTTCTGTTTTCTGTTGTGGCTCTTAGAGACAACATTTTTTCATAGGCCCACAACTTAAGGGTGTCAATTTCTATCCCAACTATTTTGTTTTCTTCTTCTTCTTTTTTCTTTTTTTTTTTATTAGTATTAACTTTTTCCTTTCAGACCTCTCTCTACTATTTCTCTCCCTCCTCATAATTCTAGCCTTCTAAATCACTATATATATATATTCCTCCATTTGTTTTCCCACTTCATTGTAGGAACTACATATTTTTTCCAAGTACTCTACACTGCCTACTCAAGTTAAATATTCATCTCATTAAGTCTCATTTTGCCCCTCTACTAACTTTTATCAATATTTCTATTATCCTTCTGCCTTCCTAACATCTTTGATTCCTCTGGCCCTAATCTTTTGCCTTCAAGGGAACATAGAAAGAAGCAAGGAAATAAAATAAGAAGAAAAACTGCCAAAGAGAAAACTTAACTCACACGCAGAACTAACAGCTAAATAAAATTCTAGAGCATAGAGAAAAGATAATCAACTGAAAAAACCCATCAAGATAATATGATGACCAGAGGGCAACAGAAAAATACAAATGACTCTGAGAAACTGGAAAACATGGACCAATCCAGTGCACAAAATAAAAACCAGGCAGCAATGCAGTACATTGAACAACTAATCAAAGCTATCCAAACAAATATCATGGAACAACTTAAAGAACTGAAGGAAGAGATTAAGGATATAAAGAAGACACTGGGAGAACATACTGAAGAAATAGCTAACACACCTAAAAAGGTAATGGATATGATGGCGAACAAAGACACAAGTCAAGAAATGAAAAAGACGCTGGACTCACATGGCAGCAGAATTGAACAGGCAGAGGAAAGAATTAGTGATATGGAAGACAATACAGTTGAAATCAAAGAGAATGTAGAAAAGATAGACAAAAAGATAGAAAAAATCCAGTATGGTTTCAGGGAATTAACCGATAATGCAAGACACACAAACATACGCATTATGGGCATCCCAGAAGGAGAAGAGAAGGGAAAGGGAACAGAAGGAGTGTTGAAGGAAGTTATGGCTGAAAACTTCGCAACTCTATTGAGAGAGATGGATGTGCAGATCCATGAAGCACAGCGCACCCCAAATAGTATAAATCCCAACAGGCCAACTCCAAGACATATACTTGTCAAATTGTCCAATACACAAAACAAAGAGGAAATACTCAAGGCAGCAAGAGAAAAGAGAACCATCACATAAAAGGGAAGCACAATATGATTAAGTGCTGATTTCTCAGCTGAAGCCATGGAGGCAAGAAGACAGTGGTATGACATAGTCAAAACACTAAAAGAAAAAAACTTCCAGCCACGAATTCTCTATCCAGCAAAATTGGCATTCAAAAATGATGGAGAGTTCAAAATATTCACAGATAAACAGCAATTAAGAGAGTATGTCAAGAAGAAACCAGCACTTCAAGAAATACTAAAGGAATCTCTACAAGTTGAAAGGAAAAAACAAAGGAGAGAGAGTTGGAGGAGAGTTTAAAAACAACTGAAAACTCAAAAAGAGAAACAAAACAACATATGACATACATTAACCCAAAGAAAAAATGACTGAAGTAAGAAATTCGTTACGAGTAATAACACTGAATGTTAATGGATTAAATTCACCAATCAAAAGACACAGATTGGCAGAATGGATAAGAAAATATGATCCATCTATATGCTGTCTACAAGAAACCCACCTTCGGCCCAGGGATTCAAGGAGGCTGAAAGTGAATGGCTGGAAAACCATTTTACAAGCTAACAATAGCCAAAAAAGGGCAGGAGTAGCTATTCTAATATCAGACAAAATAGACTTTAAATGCAAAACTATTGTAAGAGACAAAGATGGACACTACATATTAGTAAAAGGAGTAATCTCTCAAGAAGAGAGAACAATCATCAACATTTACGCACCTAATCGAGGTGCCTCAAAATACGTGCGGCAAACTCTGGAAAAACTAAGAGGAGAAATAAATTCCTCTACAATTATAGCAGGGGACTTCAACACACCACTATCATCATTAGACAGAACATCTAGGCAGAGAATCAATAAAGAAACGAAGGCACTCAACAATACATTAGAAGATTTGGACTTAATAGACATATACAGAACACTTCACCCAAATACAGCAGGATTTACATTCTTCTCCAGTGCACATGGAACATACTCCAAAATAGACCACATGCTAGGCCCCAAAACAACACTCAATGAATTCAGAAAGATTGAGATTATACAAAGTAATTTCTCTGACCACAACGGAATGAAGTTGGAAATCAATAAGGGCCAGAGAAACAGGTTAGGCACAAGGATATGGAAGTTAAACAACACACTCTTAGACAAACAGTGGGTCAAAGAGGAAATTTCTTT
>JAKSZT010054481.1:511337-588571 GCA_026826555.1 Tolypeutes matacus | reverse complement strand
CATACAATGGAATATTACTCAGCTGTAAGAAGGAACAAAGTGCTAACACATGGAATAACGTGGATGAATCTTGAAGACTTTATTTTGAGTGAAGCAAGCCAGGCACTGAAGGATGAACAGTATATAACCTCACTGATCTGAACTGAGGAAAGTGAGCAGTCTCTGAGAACGATTGTCTGAAAGATAGGTTAACAAAGGAGAGTAAGAGAAGAGCAGGCTTTGAGACATCTCCCATATGGACATAATCTATGGTAAAGGGATAGAGTGTGGTTGCATGTTGGGGGATGGGGCAGGTAAGTGGTGGTGTTCCTGGGTTTGGTGGTACAGCACTGGGGGGTGGGTGGATTAGGAAGTGCTGGTTCAAACCCCCAGGGCATGTAACTGTGAATCTTGACATTCCATGGGTTGGGAGAGGGGGGTATCATGGGCCCTGGGGGGCTGGGGAAAAGGGAACTGTCAAGATCTAATGGATTGTTTGTTGGTCATGAGGAAGGTTTTTCATTACCTTACAGTAATGGATACAGGACATGGTAAATATCATCAAAATTATTAAACTGTATCATCTAAATTGTAAACTATACTGTAAATCACTGACAATGTTTAGTTGCTATATTTTGCTATCTGCATAACAGTTATAACAATGCTAACAACCAAAAAAAAAAGGGGGGGTGAGTTAATATGGGGTGGGGATCGGGGGTGGTTTGGTATCTGGGAGTCTCTGGCACTCCGTGCTTGACTTTGCCGTGACCTAAAACTTCTTTGAAAATTAAGTGAAAAATTGGGAGACAATGGGGATTGAGAGGAGGAAGGTGTCATGGCACACCAGACATCCGATAACACAGTGATAAAGGGAAGGAAAAAAGGGAAAAAAGAAAAGAGAAAGGAAAAAAAATGAATATATATATATATATACTTTTAAAGCATTTCCTTTGCTTTTTTGCCCATTTTTTGAATGTCCCAATCCATTAATTATATTTTATTTTGTTTTGTTATTTGTTTGATTATTTGTTTTTTTTTCCCTTCTCTCTCTTTTTTTTTCCCCTGAGTTTCCTTATGTTTGTCTCTTGCATGTAAGCTTATCACACTTGTTTCTTTTTCCTAATAAGTGTATTTGATTATTTTATGGACTAAATGTTCATGGAGGATTTGGATCACAGAAGGGTTACACTGGGTACTGTGGGGGATTATTGGGGGGGGTTCGTGGGGATTGGTTCATCTGAATATACATGAAAGTTATACAAAATCATTCAAAGGATCGGGGGATGGGGCATGGTCACGATGGGTGGATAATCACACAATAAATGAGGGAATCTGAATTCCTAGCCTGGAGAGCTCTGCCACAGTCTCCAAGAGAGCAGCAATAGTCCTCTGAGTGTAGGGACAGTGTCTGTCAAAATAGGATGACCCACTGATGTTTTTTTTTTTTTATTGATGACTACCCTTGCGAGTCTTTGCTCTTGTAAATGAGACTTAGCCTGCAGTTGTGGGGTGCCTAAGGGTTGCCACCTGAGACCCTCCTTGTTGCTCAAATGTGGCCTCTCTCTAAGCCAAACTCTGCATATAATTGCATTACCTTCCCCCCAACGTGGGACATGACTCCCGGGGATGAGCCTCCCTGGCAACGACGGATTAATACCAAGTGCCAACTGGCAGCTTTGCACAGTGGCAGTATCGTAGCCAATGAGGTTTATCTGAGGCACGATTATTGCTAATTGAAAACTTTTCCCAAGTGCCAACTGGCAATACAACTGGAAATAGACCTTGAATAAAAGGGGGAAATGGTAAAGACAAATGAGTTCAAGTGGCTAAGAGACTTCAAAGAGAGTCGGGAGGTCATCCCAGAGGTAACTCTTACACACACCTCAGTAGGAGCTCATAGAACATCTAAGTGCCTATCACCCCACTCAGTGGGGTTCCTGAGAGCTCCAGAGACACCCTGGTTCTATATAAGGGGGGATAGCCCCAGAGACTGATGCCTTATCAGTGGGTTCTATTTTGGAATCTGTGCTCCTGAGAGTGACAGAATTAGACTCAAATAAGTCCTCCCTGCACATGGTTCACCACTCCCTTCTATTCAAACCTATATGCGATGCTGGAGTTTGTAGATATACTTCCAGAGACTGGAGCTTCCCGCCTACCTATGTAGCAGGTGTGCATGAAATCTAGGTGGAGCTGCAACTCCTACCCTACAGCTCATTGGACTCATCCAAGTCACCTGGTGAGGAGACAACGATGGGAAATGGCCATCCCAGGGAATGGAGAGGGCCTGCATCTGCAGGCAGGATCATCCCACCCACCATATCCATGGGATATAAGCCCTCTCTCACTTGGAGTTGGAGTGGACATCACCAACCCTGTCCCCTTAGGATTGGGGGAAGAACTATGGACTAGAGTGGACTTGATGGTATTCTCTTGTTCACATATGGTGATTCTAGCAATGCAAGAAATTATAACAATAAGGTGGAGCCAGTGGCCACTTGACACTTTTGGTGTAGGGAGGGGACGAGCAGTTGAAATACAGTGGCTTCTTTGGAGTTGGAGGTTGTCCTGAGTACTGTTGTGACAATGGATGTAGGCCATTTTAAATCAGCACACACCACTCAGAACTGAGTGGGAGAGAGTGTGGTCTACAGTGTGAACTGTGGTCTATGGGTGGTGGCAAGGCTCTAGGATGTGTAAGTTCATTGAGGGTGGTGGGCCACACTGTGGGAGATGTTTGTGTGGGATGTGATGTGAGGTGTGGGAGGTGGGCAACATGGGAATCCCAGTGGGTTCCGTGTAATATTTTGGGTAATCTAAGCACCTCTTAAAATATATGTGTGTGTATATATATATATATATATATAGAGAGAGAACATTATTGTAAGCAAATACACATATTGCATATATATTTATATATCATTTTGCAAATGTTTGTGTGTATTGTGAAAATTTTGATTTTTACCCATAACAAAATAATAAAGTATTCATATGAACTTTTTATTCATAAACTTTAATTGTTATAAAATTCGAAAATTTCTTTTAATTATACAACAGTTTTAAATACTTCATTCAACTGATATCACATGAACTTAACTATTTTTAGTATTTTACTTTTTTTTTAGGTAAAAGAGCAACTTATTTGTGATAGTTTGAAATAAATGCTATATTTCAGGATTTGACTTTGAGAAAGCAGGCTCAAACATTGCATTCTTTTTAAAAGTGATAAGACCTGTTTCTTCATGGAAATGATAAGTTTAAAGTACAAGAAGATATTTTGATAAAACACACTTTCTTTATTGCATACTGATTAATTCAGAGAAAACTTTGTATACTTTAACTAAAACAGACTACTGACTTGAGAAACTTTGAGAAAGAATAAAACTTTAACTTTATATTATTACATTGTTTGACATTAAAGCTTTTAAACTTTTATAGATAGACTGCTAATATTTTATTTAGCTTTGACCACAAAAGTTCCTTTTTCACAAGCCTTTTGCAATTTTATATTTATTCAGGTTTTGTCCCACATTTAACTTTATTTTAATAACTAGTTATTTTATCTTAGGATAAAATTACTTTCTTTTCTTTAATAATAAAAGCACATTCTATATATCTTCCATACTTAAGTTACCACAATGATTTTGGAAACTATTTCCAAGCAAACTTCTGACAACATATAATTACCATGAACATTAAACAAACTTGTTAGAATAATAATTTAATTTGAGTATAACAATTTTTATTATTTTAAACTAATATCCATATTTATTTATTAATATAAGCGCTTATTTAATTTTTGGCCATTTGAATAATAATCTTCATTTATCAATTTAATATTACCATCCAGAGGTATCAAAATATACACGGACACTGAACAAAGAGACAAATACAAAAAGAATTATGACACACTAACAGAAACATAAACCTTACTAATTTGACCCATAATTTTCACTCATTTGGTATGGCTGTCTTCAAGCCCTCCATCATTTCACATCTTTGATTTTACCGTTTTTAAGATTTTTTTCTGGAATCTGTGTTACCTGTAATATCTAAGCTTGTTCTTTGAAACACTTTTGTTCATAATCAGCAACCAGCCAGGACAACTTAAACAGCATAAATACAGTTAAGCTCTAATTTAGCAGTTTATACATATATTTAACATGTATATTTTGGATTACTACTCTTTAGTAGTCCACTTAGGCTCAAAGTTCAGATTTCTGTGATAGGCCTTTTAATTCCTGTTCTTAATTTTGGGTATACTCAGTGAAGGAGTAATAACCTTAGTTTCAGCTGAGGAAGGATCGACAGCTGCACTGCTTTTGGTAACTGCCTTAAGTTCTGTTACAGGCTGGAGTGAACTGCTCTGTTGCTGACTAGGTAAATTTGAGCAAGGCTGGGAAATGTGCTCATATAGTTTGTCTGAGGGCCTTGAGCAAGGCCCACTTGGAAGTTTCCCAACTTATTAATGAGACTACCATTTTTATAATATTTAGAATGGCATTCCTTGGCTCAGTGTAACCCTTTTAGACATTTTGGACACACATGACTTGGTATTGATTTATTATTGCCCCTAAATGGAGCTTTTACACTAGTTTTGTCTTGGCAATCTTTTCCATATGACCTGGTTTCCCACATTTAAAGCAATTTAAATCATTAACAATAGGACTATGCCCCTTTAGAGGAGCTGCAAGAAGGTTCATGTTCTAGGTTTTAGGCCAGACGTTTTGGCATATTCTTATATAATCCTGTAGAGTTCTTACTTTTGTCTTTATCAGACACAAAGTCTTTTTACACTCAGTGTTAGCATTATCAAAAGCCAACATTAGAATAAGCATTTCTTTAAGATCAGATTGAGTTACTGTCTTGTTGAGTACAACTGCCTGCCTTGTTACAATTTCAGCATAGGGTTTAGTATTTCCATGAACAATTTTTAAAATGATTGACAGCCTGTCCAGGGATGGAGATTCATCACCAGGCAGCTAGGCAGCACAATCGCACTTGTACAATGACAATATCATCATATTGAACTTGGCAAGGAATCCCAGCCCATTGACCTTCTCCTCATATTTGTTCAGCAGAAATAGGCACTGGTGGATTTTGCTTTTAATTTCACCATGCTACAATATTAGCTTCATCAGCCCACCAAGTTTTAAATTGTAACATTCTGCTGAATTAAGAACAGCTTGAGCTAACAAATCCCAATCCCAGCTTATTCATCTGTTTGCTTGTGCCATTTTTGCACCAATTCTTGAGTATAAGGAGAATTTACACCATATCAAGTCCATGCTTGTTTTATTTATTTTTTTGATAGTTTTAAAAGGAATAGGAGCACGCTCATATTGTACTACCCTTTGGGGATTGTTAGCATCTACTGGAATTTGAGTTACTGTTATTGGAAAAGTAAAAAAAATTATTGCATAGTCTCTGAATTTCCTTCTCTACTTCCCTGTGCTATACTTTTCATAATTGTAGAGGATGGTGCTGGCACAAAAACAGAAACATTTTGAGGGTCATCAATTGTTGTAAAGAATGGATCAGTAGATACCTTAGGAGGAGCAGACGCTGGTTCAAAAGGCAATAACTCATCTTTTGGTGCGGACGGCTTAATGACCACTGGAAATGTTCCATAAACTCCCTTTTTCTTTTTTTTTTTTCTTTTTATTAGACATGAGTTTATCTGTTTTTGCTTGTTCATTAAATTTTTCATATATATTTTCATTAAAATCATCATTAGCTTGTTCTGCTACAGTTTTAGCAATAGCAGTATTCATTTTAATATCTTCATTTTCATCTGACTGTAATGGTTCAAGAGCAACAGAAATAAGACTATCCAAAGACCATATATGAATGGGAATTATTTTTCACCTTTGAGAAGTCCTTTTTAAAGCTTTCATTACTAACTTCCATTGTTTCAGCTTTAAAATATTCTGCCCTTGCTGCTGAAGCCAATAAAAATGTTTCTGTACAAGAGAAAATAGTTCTAGTAACTCTAGGATCGACATAGATACCCCTGTATTCTTTAACAGGGTCTTCAAAACTCAGAAATATTTCTCTAACCTAGTCAACTGATTATCCATTACCCTAATGATCAAGATTATTTGAATCACCACCAGAATGCAAGGACCATCCGACCCAGTGGTCCTTGTTTCCACAACACTTATCCAGAGAATAGACTAGTCGTGCTCCACGTTGGGAGCCATCTGTTGTAATTCAATGTCGAGGAAGACAGTGCTGGGAATGATCCAAAGAAAGTTTGGGATCAGGGGACCTCACTCCATGTGGAATGCAGGCACGTTTACTTAGGCTGAAGCTGTTTTTATACTACAAATCTCATAACAAAAGTAGGCCGTTCTTCAATAGTTTCTCAGCTTGGTACATGAGAGCTCGGCCTGTTTCTGTGTTCCCAGACAATCTTTCTTGGGAATTCAGACAATAACATCTTAGTGATGTGTTCATTCCACTCTGCCTCCTCCTGTCTGCAGTATGCAGTGTCCTTGGAGACATTTTCTAATGTTTCTCTGCCAGCAAGCATGTTTTTAAAATGCTTAACCCTTTGTGCTCTGGCTCTCAGCATCTTTTCCAATAAAGAATAAAGAGGTTTTCTGTCAGGTTGAAAAGTTTCCCACTATATTACATTTCTATGCTTGTTCCCATGTATGTCTTTTAAAATGAGGAGTAAAAAAAATGACTATAAATTGCAGACTACATTCAGGTCACACATATGGATTCTCTCTAGTTTGAATTTTCTCATATTCCATGAAGTTTTGTCTCAGATGGAAGCATTCCCATATTCATTACAATACTAAATAATGTATGAATATTTCATAATCAATGAGATTTAATGCCTGGCTGAAGGATTTACAATATTCCTTACATACACAGGGTTTTACTCCTGCATCTTTCTTGATGTGACTCTATCTTACCCAAATTCATGAAATCCAAATGGTTTCTCCAAAAGATTAATTCTCAGGTATCTCCTGAGGTTGAATTTCCAAGAAACCTTCACACTCTTTTCACTTAAAGGAGAGGACTACTATGTGGGGCAAACTGACAAAATTCATTGTCTTCAATCTTTTTTCCTTACATAGATTCCCTCATGCTTAGATAAACATGATGCAAATTCCTTCAAAGTGAAGTTACATTCATAGAAGTGTTATTTTGAGGAAACACTGCTTGAGGTCAGAGAACATATTTTCCCAACTTTCTTACATTCTCTGCCTTTATCTTAAGATTGTACTGTTGTGGAATTGAATATAGCTTCACTCACAAGCCTTTTGTTATGTGGTTCTTTCTGCTTCTTAATGTCCTATGCTTCTTCATAGTTTGTGGGATGCAGCAAAAGCAGTGCTTAGAGGGAAATCTATAGCATTGAATGCATTCACTAGAAAAGAGGAATGAACCAAAATCAATCACCTAAGCGACCAATTTGGGAAGTGCAATAATATCTCCTTTTTATCTGTTCTATCATTAATGGCTGCTCTTGCTTCAAATGAGCATCACATCCAGTTTGGTGACTTCATAACTAGGAAATGGGGATGTGATACAGCACTTGATTTATGATGGGGACAAAACAACACCACATAAATCAACCCTGGAACCTTCAGGTTTCAGAAGGATAAGAAACATGCAGCTTCCAAAGATGCATGAGTAAGGTGGCACCATAATAAAGGCCAAAATGGCAACCCAGGAAATCCTGAACACTTTATTTTGGACTGACGATTTTCGTTCAATTTTTCTTTCTTCTATTTATTTGGAAGAAATGCATGATTTAATATTCTTTAAAGTTTACCAGGGAAACTATAACACTTTTGATTGCTTTCCAAATTTGCACTTATTATTTTTTATTGACTTGCCAAATAATGTATTTTAAAACATTTTATATCCTGTAGCAGTCAGCCAAAGGGGTGCTGATGCAAAATACCAGAAATCTCCTCATCTTTATAATGGGTATTTATTTGGGGTAGAATCTTACAGTTATCAGGCCATAAAGCATAAGTATTTTCCTTCACCAAAGTCTGTTAGCCTGTCTTGGAGCAAGACATTTGCTGACATTTGCCAGGATTCAGCCTTCATGGGTTCCTTTCTTCCCTGGGCTGCATTTTTCTCTGGGATCAGCTCCTCTGTTTCCTCCACAAGGTCAGCTGTAGACTATGAGGCTCTCTAAGCTTTGCCTCTCTCCACAAGGCCAGCTGTGTACTGTTAGGTGAAGGCTTGTTCTTTTCCCCGGAGCCTTCTGTCCTTGCTCATCAGAAGTCCAACATCAAAAACTACTCCAACTCTGTGCTTTGCCTGGTCTTTTTATGTTTGAGACCCCACCCACCCAGGGGTGGGGCTCAACAATCTACCGACTGTGGCCCAGTCAATGCCCTCATCATAACTTAATCATGCCCAGATTAACAGACCAGTTTACAAACCTAATCAAATATCTATCCTTGGAATTCATAACAATATTAAACTGCTACATATCCATTTACCCATCTTATGCTATATATTATTTTATGGTGTATTTTAGCACTTTATTGATGTCCTAGGCCATAGATATGATTATTACTTTATCTATTCATTAGTCATTTAGATATATGAATTTAATTAACACATATTATTCTTCAATCCATCCTGAATCTTGAACCTTCTGAGATCATTTTCTTTCTGCCTGAAGAATATTCTTTTACATTTCTTTTAAAGTGAGTTACTGCTAGTAAACGGTATTAGTTTTTAGTCATCTGTAAAATATTTATTTCACTTCTTCCTGAAGGATTGAGATGAATTAAATCTCAGGCCCTCGACGATCTCCACTGCTTTTGAGACCACCCTTAGGGTTAAATTTCTCCATTCTGTTGTAAATGTAATCAGTTCTTTGGAGAAGAAATTAGGGGCTTTCAGTTTTACAGCCTGCTTCTGCATCCCCACTCTCCAGGCAAAATCTGTGCACTGGCTCTAAGAATGGGAATAATGGCACACCTCTCTGAGTTACACACCTGATTTTGGAGCTAAGATTTGGTGGAGAAAGCACAGTATATTGAGTTCTTCTTAGGACCATTCTAGGAACCAGTGCAATGGTGGTCAGCTCCCCATTTTGCTCAATGATGACCACACCCAATGTACAGCCACTGCTACATGAGGTCCCATTTCTCCCGGAATTAGGAGACCCCTACTAATTCCTGTTCCCTGGGTTAAAGCCCTCGTAAGAGTCTTGTGTGGACCCTGGAAAAGTATGTTCTTACTAACCCATTACTGTGTGTGTAAGCATTTTGTATGTAGGACATTTTGTTTAGATTCAGATAAGAGACCTTTTGATTAAGTCATTTCTGTTAGATTCCACTAGTTTAGTCAAGGGCCTGTAATTAGATTTCAGGCACCAGGATGGACCCCAAATATTCTGCTGAAGTCCTACATACATGGGACACACCAAGAAAGAGTGCTGCCATGTTTACCTTGCCATGTGGGAGAGGGCTCCAGGATCTCCTACATCTGTGGAGAGACACAGAAACCCTGAGTGGCTGAGGGAGAGGCCAGAGGCAGGAGTCATGGAGCAGCTTGAAGCTGAAGATATCCAGGCCGGAGGAGAAGGGAGAGGTGTGAGCAATTATGTTTGATGACCCATTGTCGCGCTCAGGGAGAAAGTGAGTTTGGAGGAGAAGGCAGAGAGAGACAGGCATACCCAACATTTTGCCTTGTCAGGAGTCCAGCAGCAACTGACCCTTGTGAAGACAGCATTTTTGATGATGCCTTGGTTTGGACATTTTCACAGCCTCAAAACTGTAAGCTTTAACCCTAATGAATTCCAATAAAAGCCAACTTGTTTCTGGTGTTTTGCATTGGCAGCACTTGGCAAACTCAAACAGCTCAGCACATAAGGTTGGCGAGCTGACCTGTTCCCAAATGGCAGTGTGATAATGCTGCCCAGTGAATTCATGTGTAAACCATGGTTGTCTCCAGACTAGACAAGAATGAGTACTGTTAAGATGGAGGGGGAAGTGCTCTTGGTCAGCAAGTCCTGCAAAACAGGGAGTCAGGCAAGGGAGTCACAAGGTTTGGGGACTAGAATAAAGTCACAGATGCCCCAATATGATGTAACTGCCTCAGACCAGTGTTGGCCAGGTGTGCAGGGATAGATAAAAGCATGGGACCTGGGGTCTGGTACACAAGGGAGTCAGGGCACACAGAAGAGACTACCTGCTCCTGCTCCTTTGCCATTCCCTCCTTCCCTTGGCCTCCAGTCCTGACCCTCTGAGGAGGCTACTCTTACTGTACCCCTCCTGGTTCTCAGGCACAGACTCTTGTCTCCTCTTTCCAGTTCTATATTCACCGTCTCCAATCTTGGGGCAGCTAAAGAAAGAGCAAAGCCAAGATGAAACCTGTTGGTGACAGGAAGGAAATATCAAAATTCAAATTACAGCATTGGTGACAGCAATAACATCACCAGAATGAGCAACATTAGGCCAGTGAACCTAATGAATAGTACAGAAATCCCAGAAAGTTCTGAGACCTAGGGCTGACAAGAATAGAAGTGTGGTTATGAGAGAGGGCAATGTTTGCAGAAAACCTCAGAGGGTGCTGATGCCAGGTATATCTCAGACTAATATTAAATTTACAACAGATTTTTAACAGTGCTGAAATGATGCAGACTTCTTTAATCCCAGAAGAGAACGGAGGGTTTGGATGGGAAGAAGCTGATGAACAACTGAAGAAGTGGAATGTAACACATGTTCACTGCAGTTCCCCCAATCCAGAGAAGGAATGTCCTTTTTTGGAACAAAACTCTTAGAGCCCCAATGAAAACCATCATCATAGGTTCTGGATCCGCATAGGAGAACAGGGAGAAAGCCTTGCTTAGCACTCACAGCCTCAGTTAGTGATGTGAGTCACTCTTGCCGGTCTTCACTGGGGAGTAAGCAGTAGGAAGTCCATCTTCTCCTGTGGTGCTAACAGCCCTCTAACCAGACACATGGTTGCGTCCATGCTCCGCGTGTTCCATGCTCACTCTTGCTGATTGTGGCCTCCACCCATCCATGCAACATGGGAGGGTACACAGATGAGAGAGCAGTTTTCCTTTATGTGCAACTGTATTTGTAAAGGTTGAGGGAAAGTGCCCCCCACAGTAATGTTGCAGATACAAATCAATATCTTCAAATCAACCACTTTGTATGATTTCATTGGGTACAATTTTCATAATTTCTTTTAAATTATAACCAAATTATCCATGCAAATAGTATAAAAATAACTTATATCTGTTATGGCAAACAGTAAAACTCCTTCTCTAGCCTCAACCCCCATTCCTACTTCATCAGAAGTATCTGCATTGGCAGATTCTTTTGGGTACACATTTCTTTGTAAATACATGCATTCTCTCGTTTCATCCATCCCACACCCTATCACATATGAGAATAATATTGGAGTACAACTTAAAAATATAAATAAATTTTCTAACTTCTTAAAATACTTGAGATTAAAAGTATATAATCTTATTATGAAAGGATCATTTCTGATTTAAAATAATAAGGAAAATTGGAGTTAAGTAGAAAGCAGGTTAAAAAAATTGGAGTTAAGTAGAAATAGTTCAGTGGCTGTTAAACTTGAATCCACATCAGAATCAGGTGAAGGAAATGAAAAAATGTAAATGGTTGGGGTGCCTTATAATAAAATGCTACAGCAGAGAGGTGAGATGGCATTGATTTTGGAGGATACTCTGGGGGTGGCCAATGTGGATGGGGACCTGCCCAAGGTCTGTGCTATGGGCACACGGAGTGAGAAGCTTGGGTCACCTAGCAGTGAGCAGATCGATGGAGTGGAATGATCGGTGGAGATTCTGGAGTTTTGAGCCTGCCTCTGTTGGTTAACACAGATGGCTGAACCCCACCCACAGGGATAATGGCTGGTTTGAATCATGAATCCTGCAACCATGGCTCATGCTCCTGGTTTGAAGCAGCATACTCTGAGGGAGGTAGGGCTCTGACAGAAGGTGTAGAGGGGTTTAACTTCTGTGGATTTGACTGCTTGGACTCCCTCATAGCTTTGGGGATTAGATAAGCTAGCTTGAAATAGCACCAGGCTTAGGGGAGAAACGAATCTGCTGAGGAAACCTCATTTGCCCAGCAGTCCACTGACACTGAGGCCTGGACCCAGAGGGGCAGAGTCAGCCAATTTTATCACTCTGCCTTGTTAAGCATCATAGCTTCACTCCCCTGGGGAGGCCAGGAAATGGGAAGGGCTTGATTAGTTTCCACGAGCCTATTTAGGGTCTCCTCAGTGAAGGGGGTGATCTAGCAGAGGACATCTTTTGGGACCCTTATATCACAAAAAAAAAAAAAAAGAAGAAGAAGACGGTCACTTTAAAAAATGAATTCCTGTTCTTAATTTAGTTTAATACCGAAAATCTGCCTCAAAACCTGCAGATAGAACCCAGAAGGGAAATTGATAAACACAAGCAGGATGAGAAGATCTGAAAGGACCCTAGAAGGAACACTTCCTACTTAGCTTTGTTTGACTGCTTGCTGGTGTGGTTGTTTGGTTTTTCTCTGTTTATTTGTTGTCTCTTGCTTTTCTTTCCTCTTTCCTCCCCCTTTTCTGTTTTCCTTCATTTAAAAAAAATTAGGTGCTGCTAGCTTACCTTTTCTTTGCTGTTCTTCTTCAGTGATTTCCCATTCTCTGTCTATATTGATATTGTATCCCAAGCTCTCTCTTATCCTTCCTTCATCTCTCTGCCTTCTGCTTTCTGTTATTGTTCTTAGACACCACGCTTTTTCATTAGCCCACAAAATAAGGGTGCCAAATTATATTCTATCTATTTTGTTTTCTTCTTATTTTATTAATATTAGCTTTTTCCTTTTAGTCCTTTTTTTACTCTTTCTCTCCCTCCTCATCATTCTAGCCTTCTACATCATTATATATATATTCCTCTATTTGGTTCCCCAGTCCATTGTAGGCACTCCACTTTTTTCCCTATTAATGTCCACTGCCTAGTTAAATATTCATTTCACTAAGTCCTATTTGGCCCCTCTTCTAACTTTTATCAATATTACTATTATCCTTCTTCCTTTCTCACATCTTTCAATTACTCTGGCACTAATTTTTTGCCTTCAAGGTAACATAGGAAGAAGCAAGGAAACAAAATAAGAAGAAAAAGTGTCAAAGAGAAAACTTAACACACACACAGAAACACTAACTAAATCAAACTTGAGTGGAGAGAGAGAAGATAATCAACTGAATAAACCCAGAAAGATAAAATGATGACCAGAGGGCAAGAAAAAATTACAAACCACATCGAGAAACAGGAAGACATGGACCACTCCAATGAACAAACTAAAAACAAGGAATATATGCAGAACATCTAACAACTAATCAAAGATTCCTAAACAAATATCATGAAAAAACTTAATGATGTGAAGGAAGAGAGTAAGGATATAAAGAAGACAGTGGGAGAACATAGTGAAGAAATTGTAAAAATACACAAAAAGATAACAGATATGATGGTGATCAATGGCACAATCCAAGAAATCAAAAGGATGCTGGAGTCACATAACAGCAGATTTGAACAGGAAGAAGAAAGAATTAGTGATGTGGAAGACAATACAGCTAAAATCAAACAAATAGTAGAAGAGATAGACAACTTCCCAACCCTATTGAGAGAGATGGATGCACAGATCCAGGAAGCAAAGCATACCCCAAACAGTATAAATCCCAACAGGCCAACTCCAAGACATATACTTGTCAAAAAGTCCAATGCTCAAGACAAAGAGAAAATACTCGAGGCAGCAAGAGAAAAGAGAACCATCACATACAAGGGACACACTATAAGATTAAGTGCAGATTTCTTATCTGAAACCATGGAGGAAAGAAGACACTGGTATGATATAGTCAAAGTACTAAAAGAAAAAAACTTCCAGCCACAAATTCTGTTTCCAGCAAAACTGACATTCAAAAATGATGGAGAGTTCAAAATATTCACAGATAAACAGAAATTAAGAGAGTATGTCAATAGGAAACTGGCAATTCAAGATATACTAAAGGAAGTTCTACAAGGTGAAAGGATAAATCAAGAGTTAAGAGAGTTTAAAAATAACTAAAAAGACAAAAAAATAAACAAAACAATGTATGACTTACATTAATCCAAAGAAAATATGGCTGAAGTTAGAAATTCATTGTGAGTAATAACACTGAATGTTAATGGATTAAATTCACCACTCAAGAGACACAGATTGGCAGAATGGATAAAGAAATATGATCCATCTATAAGAAACCCACGTTCAACCCAGGGATTCAAGAAGGCTGAAAGTAAATGGATGGAAAAGTATTTTGCAAGCTAACAATAGCCATAAAAGTGCAGGAGTAGCTATTCTAATACCAGTCAAAATAGACCTTAAATGCAAAACTATTGTAAGAGACAAAGATGGAGACTATATATTAGTAAATGGGGTAATCTTTCCAGCACCTAATCGGGTGCCTCAAATTTCATGAGGCATACTCTGTAAAAGCTAAGTGGAGGAATAATGCCACTACAATTATAGCAGAGGACTTTAATACACCATTATCATCATTAGACAGAACGTCTAGAAAGAGAATCAACAAAGAAACAAAGACTCCCAACAATACATTAGAGGATCTGGACTTAATACACATATACAGAACAATAAACCCAAGTACATCGGGATTTACATTCTTTTCGAGTGCACATGGATCATACTCCAAGACAGACCACATGCTAGGCCACAGAAAATCTCTCAATGAATCCAGAAAATTTGAGATATACAAAGTAATTTCTCTGATGACAATGGAATTAAATTGTAAATTACTAAGGGACAGAGAAACAGGTTAGGCACAAGGATATGGAAGTTAAACAACACACTCTTAGACAAAAAGTGGGTCAAGAAGGAAATCTCAAAGGAAATCAGTAACTACCTTGAAACTAATGAAAATGACAACACAACATATCAAAACCTATGGGATGAAGCCAAAGATGTCCTGAGAGGGAAGTTCATAGCCATAAATACATATATTAAAAAAGAAGAAAGACCTAAAATTGAAGACCTAACTGCACACTTGGAGGAATTGGAAAAACAACAACAAACTAAACCTAAAGGAAGTAGAAAGAAGGAAATAACAAAGATTAGAGCAGAACTAAATGAAATAGAGAATAAGAAAGCACTAGAAAAAATAAAACCAAAAGGTGGTTCTTCGAGAATATCAATAAAATTGACAAACCCTTAGCTAGACTAACAAAGAAAGAACAGATGCAAATATACAAAATAAGGAATGAGCTTGGGGATATCAATACTGAGCCCACAGAAATAAAGAGCATAATAAGAGGATACTTTGAAAAATTATATGCCAACAAGAATGATAATTTAGAGGAAATGGACAAGTTTCTAGAAACTCACAAACAGCCTACATTGATGAAAGAAGAAATTGCTGAGCTCAATAGTCCAACTATGGTAAAGAGATAGACTCAGTCATCAAAACCTCCCAACTAAGAAGGGCCCAGGACCAGATGGCTTCACAGCTGAATTCTACCAAACATTCCAGAACGAGCTAACAGCATTTCTACTTAAGCTCTTCCAAAGAATAGAAATATAAGGAATATTGCCTAACTCATTCTATGATGCCAACATTACCCTAATACCAAAACCAAACAAAGATACCACTAGAAAGGAAAATTACAGACCAATTTCTCTAATGAACCTCAATGTTAAAATTTTCAACAAAATACTTGCTAATTGCATTCAACAACACATCAAAAGGATTATACACCATGACCAAGTGGGTTTCATCCGAGGTATGTAAGGATGGTTCAATATGAGAAAAATCAATCAATTTAATACACCACATAAACTGAAAGAAAAAAACCACATGATCATCTCTATAGATGCAGAAAAAGCATTAGACAAAATAGAGAACTCTTTCTTGATAAAAACACTGCAGCAGATAGGAATAGAAGGAAATTATCTGAATATGATAAAGGGTATGTATGAAAAACCCAAAGCTGACCCATCTTCAATGGTGAAATCCTAATAGTCATCCCTTTGAAATCGGGATCAAACAAGGATGCCCACTATCACCACTGTTATTTAATATTGTCTTAGATGTACTTGCTCAAGCACTGAGTCAAGAAAAGGATATAAAAGGCATCCAGATTGGAAAAAGAAGAAGTAAAAATTTCTAATTTGTAGATGGCATGATCCTATGCATAGAAAACGCAGAGAAAGCTCCAACAAAGCTTCTGGAACAAATAAAGGAGTTCAGTAATGTTGCAGGCTACAAGACCAATGCTTAAAAATCAATAGCATTTCTCTACACCAATAACGAGCAATCGGAGGAGGAAATCAAGAAAAAAATGTCATTTACAATAGTAACTAAAAGGATCAAATACCTAGGAATACATTTAACTAAAGATGTAAAGGACTTATATAGAGAAAACTACACAGAACTGTTAAAGGAAATCAAAGAAGAATTAAATAAATGGAAAATATTCCCTGTTCATGGATAGGAAGACTAAACATCATCGAGATGTCTATCCTACCCAAACTACTCTACAGATTTAATGCAATCCCAATAAAAATCAACACTATATATTTTAAGGAACTATAAAAGCTACCTCAAAATATAGTTGGAAAGGTAAGAGGCCTCAAATTGCCAAAGACATATTGAAAAAGAAAAATGAAGTTGGAGGTATCACATTACCAGACTTTAAAACATATTACAAAGCTATAGTGATCAAAACTTCATTGTATTAGCACAATAATAGACCTACTGACCAATGGAATCGAACTGAGAGTTCTGATATAGATCCTTGCATATACAGTCATCTGATATTTGACAAGGCTATGAAGCCCACTCAGTTGGGAGAGAATGGCCTCTTTAACAAGTGGTGCTTGGAGAACTGGATATCCATAGCCAAAAGAATGGGAAAAGAATACCATCTCACATCTTATACAAAAATCAACTCAAGATGGATCAAAGATCTAAATATAAGAGCCAAAACCATAAAGGCCTTGGAAGATAATGTAGGAAAGCATCTACAGGATCTTGTAATAGTAAATGATTTCATGAACTTCACAGCCAAAGTATGAGGAGCAAGAGAAAAAATAGATAAATGGGATCTCATCAAAATTAAAAACTTCTGCACCTCAAAGGACATTATTAAGAAAATAAAAAGGCACCCTGCCCAATGGGAGAAAATATTTGGCAACCATATATCTGATAGGAGCCTAATATCCTGCATATATAAAGAAATCCTACACCTTGAAAATAAAAAGACAAAGAACCCATTTAAAAAATGGGCAAGTGACCTGAAAAGACACTTCTCCAAGGAAGAAATACCAAGGGCTAAAAAGCACATGAAGAAATGCTCAACATCGCTTGCTATCAGGGAAATGCAAATCAAAACTACAATGACATACCATTTATACCCATCAGAATGGCAGCTATTAAAAAAACAACAGACTCCAAGTGTTGGAGAGGATGTGGAGGAATAGGAGCCCTCATCCATGCAGGTGGGATTGTGGAACCGTCCAGCCACACTGGAGGACAGTTGGCGGTTCCTCAGAAAACTAACAATAGATCTTCCATATGATCCAGCAATTCCACTGCTGGGTAAATACCCAGAAGAACAGAAAGCAAAGACATGAACAGATATATGCACACCAATGCCCACAGGGGCAATGTTGACCATAGCCAAAAGTTGGAATATTCCCCGGTGCTCATCTACAGATGAATGGATAAGCAAAAGTATTCCATACATACAATGGAATATTACTCAGCTGTAAGAAGGAATAAAGTGCTAACACATGGAATAACGTGGATGAATCTTGAAGACCTTATGTTGAGTGAAGCAAGCCAGGCATTGAAGGATGAACAGTATATGACCTCACTGATTTGAACTGAGGAGAGTGAGCAGTCTCTGAGAACCATTGTCTGAAAGATAGGTTAACAAGGGAGAGAAAGAGAAGAGTAGGCTGTCAGTCCTCATCCATATGAACATAATCTATGGTAAGGGGATAGAGTATAGTTTCATATTGAAGGATAGGACAGATGGTTAGTGATATTACTGGGTTTGGTAGTGCAGGGTTCACAGGTGGGTAGATTAGGAAGGGCAGGTTGGAATACCTACGGTAGGTAACTATGAATCTTGTCATTCCATGATTCAAGACAGGTGAGTGTCCTATGCCCCAGGGGGATGGGGTGGAGGGAACAGTTAAGATCAAATGGGGGTATTTAGTGGTCATGGGAAAGGGTTTTCATTACCTTACATTAATGGACACAGGACATCGTAAATATTACCAAAAATTATTAAACTGTACCTTCTAAATTGTCAACTATAGTGTAAACCATTGACTAGGATTAGTTGCTATATTTTACTATCTGAATAACAGTTATACCAATGCTAACATCCATTTTAAAAGGTTTTAGTAGGGGTGGGGAATGGGGAGGGAGGTTGGGTATAAGGGAATCTCTAGTATTCTGTGTGTGACTTTGCTGTGACCTAAAACTTCTTTGAAAATTAAATGAAAATTCTGGAGACACTGGGGAATGAGAGGGGGAAGGTATCACCGTACACTAGACATCTGATAATACAGTGATAAAGGGAAAAAAGAGTAATTATTTTAAAAAGGATTTTTTTTGTTTTTTTTCCCATTTTTTTGAATGTCCCAATCTGCAAATTACATTTTATTTTTATTTTAGGTTTTTTTTCTTCTGAGTTTTCTTGTACTTATCTCTTGCATTTAAGCTTATCATTATTATTTCTTTTTCATATTAATTTTATTTGGTTATTATATGGGCTTCATGTTCAAGGAAGGTTTAGATCACAGAAGGGTTACAATGGGGGCTGCAGAGTATCATTGGTGCGGGGCTTGTCTGGGATGGTGGATTCATGGGAGTAAGTTCATCTGAATATACATGAAAGATATATGAAATTGTTCAAATGATCAAGGGATGGGGCATGGTCACGGTGGGTAGACAATCACTCAATAAATGAGGGAATATGAACTCCCAGCCTGGAGAGCTCTGTCACATTATCCAAGGAAACAGCAACGGTCCCCTGAGTGCAGGGGCAGTATCTGGCAAAAGAGGATGGCCCACTGATGGGTTCTTGTTATTGATGACTAACCTTATGAGTCTTTTCTCTTGTAATTGAAACAGCCTACTGTTATGGGTTGCCTTAGGGTTGTCACCTGAGAGCCTCCTTGTTGCTCAAATGTGGCCTCTCTCAAAGCCAAACTCGGCATATGAATGCATTACATTCCCACCAACATGGGACATGACTCTCTTGGATGAGCCTCCCTGGCAACAAGGGATTACTACCAAGTGCCAAATGGCAATATGATTGGAAAAAGACCTTGAATAAAGGGGGAAAAGGTAAAGAGAAATGTGTTCATGTGGCTATGACACTTCAAATAGAGTCAGGAGGTCATCCCAGAGGTAATGCTTATGCACACCTCTGTAGGATCTCATAGAAAACTAAAGTGGATATCACCCCACACAGAATGGCTCCCGAAGACTCTGGAGACACCCAGATCCTACATAAGGGGGGATAGCCTCAGAGATTGATGCCTTATTAATGGGCTCTACTTTGGAATCTGTGCTCCTGACAGTGACAGAGTTGGACTCAATAAGTCCTCCCTGCACATGGTCCATAAGTCCCTTTATTCAAACCTATATATGATGCTGGATTTTTTAGGTGTACTTCCAGAGACTGGAGCCTCTGGCCTACCTTTGTGTCAGCTGTGCCTGGAATCTCAGTGGGAGCTGCAACTATTACCCTACAATGGACACATCCAAGTCACCTGGCAGGGAGATCACAATGGGCAGCGGCCATCCCAGGGAATAGAGATGGCCTGGAGCTACAGGTAGGATAATCCCATCCACTCTATCGATGGGATATAAACCCTCTCTCACTTGGAGGTGGAGTGGACATCACCATCCCAGTCCCCACAGGATTGGGGGACAAGGTAGAGACTAGAGTGGACTTAATGGTATTCTGTTGTAGACATATTGTGATTCAAGCAATGGAAGAAATTATAACAGAAAGGTGGAGCTGGTGGCCACTGGACACTTTCAGGGCAGGAGGGAAAGGGCAGTTGAAATATAGGGGCATTTTCAGACTTGCGTGTTGTCCTGAGTGACATTGGGGCGATGGATGTAGGGCAATTTACCTCAGCATATACCATGCAGAACTGTGTGGGAGAGAGTGTGGTCTACGATGTGATCTGTGGTCTATGCTTGGTGTCCAGGCCCCAGGATGTGTATATCCATTGCGGGTGATGTGCACACTGATGAAAAATGTTTGTGTGGGATGAAGTGGGAGGTGTGGGAGGTGGGAGGTGGGGAACATGGGAATCCCTGTAATATCTGTGTAATATTTAAGTAATCTAAGCACCTTTAAAATATATATACATATATATATATATATATATATATATATATATATACCATTTATGTAAGCAAATGTACATATGTGCATATATATTTATATAATACTTTACAAATATTAGTAAGTATTGTGAAAAATTTCATTTTTACCCACAATAAAAAAGAAAAGAAAAGAAAAGAAAGAATGTGCTACAATAATGGACAGCATTATTTTGAAAATGGTAATTTTTTGAAAGCTTACCCAGAATGTAATGGATTGAAGAACCAGTGAAAACAACCAGGATATTTTGACATAAGTGGAAAACCTATCTTTACATAAATTTAGAGAAATCTCGAGTTCTGATGCATAAATTAGTGGTAACAAATTGAACACAGATGAGTGTGCAAGAAGTTGTGGGAGGAGCAGATCTCAGAACAAACTGCAAGTGCACTTTTCCAAGAGGAGAAAGACATCCTGAATTGCACAGTCACAGCCGCTTCATTAAAAGATTGGCAACAAGTTGCACAGACTGGAGGTGGAGATTCTTTGGAGATTCACATTCCTTACATATATAGGGTTTCTCTCCAGTTTGTCTTGTCTGGTGTGTAAGGAGGTTTGATTTCTGAATGAAATTTTCCCACATCCATCACATTCATAGGGTTTCTCTCCAGTATATATTCTCAGGTGGTGAATGAGGTTTTCCTTCTGGTTGAAGGCTTTTCCACATTCATTGCATACATAGGGTTTTTCTCCAGAATGACTGCTCTGATGTTTAATGAACTATTGCTTTTGCCTGAAGGATTTTCTGCATTCTTTACATTCATTTTGTTTCTCTCCAATATGAGTTTTTTTTATTTTCTCTGAGATACGATTTGTACCTAAAGGCTTTTTCACATGTCTTACATGCATACGGTTTCTTTGCAGCAGGAAATCTCTTGTATCTGAGATTTGACATTTGAAGTAAAGCTTTCCCACATATATATATGATTTCTCTTCAGTCTCAATTTTCTGATGAATAAAGAGGTTTTCTGTTAGGTTGAAAACTTTCCCACATGTATGACATTTCTATTTTTGTTCCCTTGTATGGCTTTTAAAATGAGGAGTAAAAAATGACTGTAAGGAGCAGCCTACATTCAGGACACTCATATGATTTCTCTCTAGTTTGAATTTTTTCTTATTCCATGAAGTTTTGTTTCAGATGGAAGCATTCCCATGTTCATTACAATACTAACTAATGTATGAATATTTCATGCTCAATGAGATTTAATGCCTGGCTGAAGCATTTCCAATATTCCCTACATACACAGGGTTTTACTCCTGCCTGTTTCTATGATGTGATTCTAGCCTTCCCAAATTCATGAAATCCCAAATGGTTTTCTGAATGATTAATTCTCAGGTATCTCATGAGGTTTGAATTTCCAAGAAAACTTCCCACCCTTTACTCTTAAAGGGGAGGACTACCATGTGGGGCAACCTGGCAAAACTCATGGTCTTCATTCTTTTTCCTTACATAGATTCCCTCATGCTTAGGTAAGCATGATGCAAATTCCTTCCAAGTGAAGTTACATTCATAGAAATGTTACTTTGAGGAAACATTGCTGTGGTCACAGAAAAGGTTTTCCCAACTTTCTTACATTCCCTGCATTCATTTTAAGTCTATACTTTGTGGAAGTGGATATAGCTTCACTCACAATCCTTTTGTTATGTGGTTCTTTCTGCTTCTTAATGTCCTATGCTTCTTCATAGTTTGTGGGGTGCAGCAAAAGCAGTACTTAGAAGGAAATTTATAGCATTGAATGCATTCATTAGAGAAGAGGAAATATCCAATATCAATCATCTAAGTGTCCAATTTTGGAAGCACAACAATATCTCATTTTTAATTGTTCTATCATTCATGGTTCTTCTTGTTTCAAATGAGTATCACATCCAATTTGGTAAGTTCATAACTAAGAAATGGGGAAGTGATACAGCACTTGATTAATGATGGGGACAAAAGAACCCTCATAAATCAACCCTGGAACATTCAGGCTTCTGAAGGATAAGAAAGGCGCCACTTCCAAAGATGCATGAGTAAGGTGGCCCCAGAACAAAGACCAAAATGGCAACCCAGGAAATCCTGAACACTTTGTTTTGGACTGAATATTTTTATTCAATTTTTTTCCTCCTATTTATTTGGATGAGATGCAGTATTTAATATTCTGTAATAATTACCAGGGAAATTAAATCACTTTTGTTTGCCTTCCCAAATCTGCACTTACTATTTGTTATTGACTTGCCAAACAATGTATTTTAAAACATTTTATATTCTGTATTAGTCAGCCCAAGGGGTGCTGATACAAAATACCAGAAATCTCTTGGTCCCTATAAAGGGTATTTATTTGGGGTAGAAGTTTCCAGTTACCAGGCCATAAAGCATAAGTTTCTTCCTTAACCAAAGTCTGTTACACTGTCTTGGAGCAAGACAGCTGCCGATATTCCCCGGGTTCAGGTTTATAGGGTTCCTCTCTTCCCAGGGCTGCGTTTCTCCCTGGGCTCAACTCCTCTGTTTGCTCCTCAAGGTCGGCTATAGACTATGAGGCTCTCTAAGCTTTACCTTTCTCCAAAGGCCAGCTGTGAGCTGTCAGGTGAATGGCTTGTTTATTTTCCCCGGGGCCTCCTGTCTTTGCTCATCAGAACTCCAACATCAAAATCTACTCCAATTCTGCCCATTGCCATTTCTTTTTATGTTTGAGACCCCACCCACCAATGGGCGGGGCTCAAACACCCTACCAACTGTGGCCCTGTTAATGCCCTTATCATAACTTAATCATGCCCAGAATAACAGACCAGATTACAAGCATCATCCCATATACATTTTTGGAATTCATAATGATATCAAATTGCTACATATCCAGTTACCATCTTATGCTATATATTATTTTATGGTGTATTTGAACATATTTATGTCCTAGGCCATGGATATCATTATTACTTTATCCATTCAATAGTCATTTAGGTATATGAATTTAATTAACAGATATTGCTCTTCAATCCATGCTGAATCTTGAACCTTCTGAGGACATTTTTTCTGCCTGAAGAATATTCTTTTACATTTCATTTAAAGTGAGTTGCTGCTAGCAAACTTTATTCATTTTTATTCGTCTGTAAAAGTATTTATTTCACTTCTCCCTGAAGCATTGAGATGAATTAAATCTCAGGCCCATGAGGATCTCCACTGCTTTTGAGATCGCCCTTAGGGTTGAATTTCTCCATTTTGTTGTAAATGTGATCAGTTCTATGGAGAAGAAATTGGGGCTTTCAGGTTTACAGCCTGCTTCCTGGCCCCCCACTAGGCAAAATCCATGTGCTGTGGCGCTGTGGGTGGGAATGATGACACTCCTCTCTGAGTTACACACATGATTTTGGAGCTAAGATTTGGTGGAGAAAGCACAGTATATTGCATTCTTCTTGGGACCTTTCTAGGGACCAGTGCAATAGTGGTCAGCACCACATTTTGCTCAGTGATTGGCACACCCAAAGTACAGCCACTGCTTCTTGAGTTCCCATTTCTCCAGACTTAGGAGACCCATCCTGATCCATGTGCCCTGGATTAATGTCATCGTTTCAGTCGTGTGTGGTCCCCAGAGAATTATGTTCTTACTAACCTATTGCTATGTGTGTAAGCCTTTTGTATGTAGGACATTTTGGTTAGAATCAGATAAGGAATTTTTGATTAGGGCACTTTTTGTTAGAATGCTTTAGTTTAATTAAGGGCCTCTGATTAGTTTTCAGGCACCAGGATGGACCCCAATCATTGTACTGAAGTCCTACATACATGGAACACACAAAGATTGCTGCCATGTTTATCCTGCCATGTGGGAGAGGGCTCCAGGATCTCCTAGAGCTGTGGAGAGACACAGAAACTCTGAAAGGCTGAGGGAGAGGGCAGAAGCTGGAGTCATGGAGCAGCTTGAAGCTGAAGACATCCAGGCCAGAGGAGAAGGGAGAGGTGTGAACAATTGTGTCTGATGTCCCACTGCTGAGCTCTGGGAGAAAGCGAGTTTGGAGGAGAAGGCAGAGAGAGACAGGCAGGCCCAACCTTTTGCCTTGGCAGGATTCCTGCAGCAGCTGACCCTTGCTAAGACAGAATTTTAGATGATGGCTTCCTTTGGACATTTTCACAGCCTAAGAACTGTAAGCTTCAAACCTAATAAATTCCAATAACACCCAACCTATTTCTGGTATTTTGCATTGGCAGTGCTGGGGAAACTCAAACAGCTGAGGACACAGGGTTGGAGGGTTGCCCTGTTCCCAAACAGCAGTGTGATGCTCTGCTCAGTGGTTTCACCTGTAAACTGTGGGTATCTCCAGACTAGGCAGGAATGAATACAGGTAAGATGGAAGAGGAAGTCCTCTTGGCCAGGAAGGCCTGCAAGACAGGGTGTCAGGCAGGGATATCACAGGGTTTTGGGACTAGTATAAAGTCACAGATGTCCCAGTATGATGTACCTGCCTCAGGCAGAGTTTGGCCAGGTGGCCAGTGGCAGATAAAAGCATGGGACCTGGGGTCTGGTGCAGCAGAGAAGTTAGGGCAAAGAGAGGAGTCTACCTGCTCCTGCTCCTTTTGCCCTTCCCTCCTTCCCTTGGCCTCCAGCCTGCACCCTCTGAGGAGGCAGCTCTTATTTTACCTGGGTCTCAGGTACAGACTCAGGTCTCATGCTTCCAGTTCTACATTCACCTTCTCCAATCGTGGGGCAGATAAAGAAAGAGCAATACCAAGATGAAACATGTTGGTGTCAGGAGGGAAATGTCAAAATTCACATTACAGCATTGGCCACAGCAATAACACCACCAGAATGAGAAACATTAGGCCAGTGACACTAATAAATAGTACAGGTATCCCAGAAAGTCCTGGGACCAAGGGCTAACAAGAATAGAAGTGAGGTTGTGAGAGAGTGCAATGTTTGCAGAAAACCTCTGAGGGTGCAGATGCCAGATATTCCTCAGACTAATTAAATATTAAAATTTCAACACCTTTTTAACACTATTGAAAATGATGCAGGGAAGCGGCTGTGGCTCAATCAGTAGGGCTCCTGTTTACCATATGGGAGGCCCCGGGTTCGGTTTCCGGGGCCTCCTGGTGAAGGCAAGCCCGCCCGCACGGCGTGGTTAGCTGACCCAGCGAACACAAGCAGCAAGGGGGGGATAAATGAATAAATAAATAAAATCTTAAAAAAAAAAATAGAAAATGAAGCAGACCTCTTCAATCCCAGAAGAGAATGGAGGTGTTGGATGGGAAGAAGCTGATGAACACCTGAAGAAGCTGGAATGTAACACGTGTTCACTGCAGTTCCCCCAAACCATAGAGGGAACCAAACTCTCAGAACACCAGTGAAAACCGTCATCATAGGTTCTGGATCTGCAAAGGAGGACAGGGAGAAATCCCTGCTCAGCACTCACAGCCTCATTTAGTGATGTGTCACTCTGGTGGGTCTAAACTGCAGAGTAAGCAGCAGGAAGTCCATCTTTTCCTGTGGTGCTAACAGCCCTCTAATTGGACACGTGAGAGAGCAGTGTGGCCTTCACATGGTCATATCCATGTTCTTCAGAGTCGGTGCTCACTCCTGCTGCACTAGGACTCCACCTGTCCAGGAAGCTGGTGGGTGTGCTGAGGGGAGTGAGCACTTTTCCTTTATGGGTGACTATATTTGCAAAGATTGAGGGGAAGTGCCTCTACATCCAGTAATGTTGCAGATACAAATCACTACCTTCAAATCAACCACTTTGTATGATTTCATTGTGTACTATTTTCATAATTTCTTTTAAATTATAGTCAAATTATCCATGCAAAGAGTATAAAAATAATTTATGTCTGTTATGGCAAACAGCAAAATTCCTTCTCTAGCCTCAACACCCTTTCCTCCTTCCTCACAATTATCTGCATTCACAGATTCTTTTGGGTACAAATTTCTGTTTGTAAATACATGCATTCTCTAGTTTCAACCATCCCACACCAAATCACATATGAGAAAAATACTGGAGAACAGCTTAAGAATATCATAAATTTTGTAACTTCTTAAAATACTTGAGATTAGAAGTATATCATCTAATTATGAAAGAATCATTTCTGATTTAAAATAATAGGGAAATTGGAGTTAAGTAGAATGCAGGCCACTGTAGTTCAGTGGCTGTTAAACTTGAATCCACATCAGAATCAGGTGAAGAAAATGAAAAAATATAAGTGGTTGGGGTGCCTTATATGAAAATGATACAATAATGGGCAGCATTATTTTTAAATGCTAATTTTTTAAATGCCTACCCAGAATGCAATGGATTGAAGAACCAGTGGAAAAAAACAGGTTAATTTGAAATCAGTGGAAAGCCCATCTTTACATAAAGAGAAATCTTGGGTTCTGAGGCATAAATTAGTGGTAACAAATTGTACACAGATGAGTGTGGAAGAAGATGTGGGAGGAGCAGATCTCAGGACAAACTGCAAGTGCACTTTTCCAAGAGGAGAAAGACATCCTGAATTGCACATCACAGCAGCTTCCTTAAAAGAATGGCAACAAGTTGCACAGACTGGAGGTGGAGATTCTTTGGAGATTCACATTCATTACATTCACAGGGTTTCTCTCCAGTATGAATGCTGTAATGCTTAATGAGATACTGCCTCTGGCTGAAGGGTATTCCACATTCCTTACACATATAGTACTATGAATTTTCTCATGGTCAGTGAGATTTGATTTGCTACTGAAGGCTTTCCTACATTCCTTTCATATATAGAGTTTCTCTCCAGTTTGTCTTCTCAGGTGTGTAATGAGGCTTGATTTCTGAATGAAAGCTTTCCCACATCCATCACATTCATAGGGTTTCTCTCCAGTAGGTATTTTCAGATGGTTAATGAGGTTTTCCTTCTGGTTCAAGGCTTTTCACATTCATTGCATATACAGGGTTTTTCTCCAGAATGAATGCTCTAATATTTAATGACCTATTGCTTTTGGCTGAAGGCTTTTCTGCATTCTTTAAATTCATTTTTTTTTCTCTCCAATATGGGTTTTTTTCGTGGTCTAAGAGATATGATTTGTACCTAGAGGCTTTTTCCCATTCCTTACATTCATAGGGTTTCTTTGCAGTAGGAAATCTCTTGTATCTGAGATTTGATTTTTGAATTAAAGCTGTCCCACATATATATGATTTCTCTTCAGTAAGATTTTTCTGATGAATAATGAGGTTTTCTGTCAGGTTGAAAACTTTTCATCATTTATTACATTTTTATGCTTGTTCCCATGTGTGGCTTTGAAAATGAGGAGTAAAAAATGCCTGTAATGAGTAGACTACATTCAGGACACTCATATGGTTTCTCTCTAGTTTGAATTTTCTCACATTCCATGAGGTTTTGTTTCATATGGAAGCATTCCCATGTTCATTACAATACTAACCAACATATGAATATTTCATGCTTAATGAGATTTAAAGGCTGGCTGAAGGATTTCCAATATTACTTACATACACATGCATTACTCCTGCATGTTTTCTTGATGTCACTCTAGGTTTCCCAAATTCATGAATTCCCAAATGGTTTCTCTGAAGGATTAATTCTCAGGTATCTCATGAGGTTGAATTTCCAAGAAAACTACACACTCATTACACTTAAAGGGGAGGGCTACCTTGTGGCACAAACTGGTAAAACTCATTGTCTTCATTCTTTTTTCCTTACATATATTCCCTCATGCTTAGGTAAGCATGATGCAAATTCCTTTAAAGTGAAGTTACATTCATAGAAGTGTTATTTTGATGAAACAATGCTTTCAGTCAGAGAAAATGTTTTCCCAACTTTCTTACATTCTCTGCCTTCATCTTAAGTCTGTACTCTTGTGGAAGTGGATTTAGTTTCACTCACTAGTCTCTTGTTATGTGGTTCTTTCTGCTTCTTAATGTCCTATGCTTCTTCATAATTTGTGGGGTGAGTCAAAGCAATGCTCAGAGGGAAATTTATAGCATTGAATGTATTCATTAGAAAAGAGGACAGATCCAATATCAATCATCTAAGCATCCAATTTGGGAAGCGCAATAATATCTCCTTTTATTTGTTCTATCATACATGGTTCTTCATGCTACAAATGAGCATCACATTGAGTTTGGTGACTTCATAAGTAGGAAATGGGGAAGTGATAAAGACTTGATTTTGATGGGGACTAAACAATACCCCATAACTCAACCCTGGAACCTTCAGGCTTCTGAAAGATAAGAAAGGTGCATCTTCCAATGATGTACAAGAAAGGTGGCCCCAGAATAAAACACAAAATGGCAACCCAGGAAATCCTGAATACTTTGTTTGGGACTGACTATTTTTGTTCATTTTTTTCCTTCTATTTATTTAGAAGAGATGCACTTTTTTATATTCCTTAAAGTTTACTGGGGAAATTTTAACATTTTAGCTTGCCTTTCTAAATCTGCACTTATTTGTTATTGACTTGCCAAATAATTATTTTTAAACATTTTATATCCTGTATTAGTCAGCCAAAGGGGTGCTGATGCAAAATACCAGAAATCTGTTGGTCTTTATAAAGGGTATTTATTTGTGGTAAAAGCTTACAGTTACCAGACCATAAAGCATAAGTTTCTTCTTTAACCAAGTTCTGTTACCTCGTCTTGAAGCAAGACAGCTGCCAACATTTGCCAGCATTCAGGCTTCGTGGGCTCCTCTATTCCCAGGGCTGTATTTCTCTCTGGGCTCTGCTCTTCTGTTTCCTTCACAATGTCAGCTGTAGACTATGAGGCTTTCTAAGCTTTGCCTCTCTCCACAAGTCTAGCTGTGAACTGTCAGGTGAATGGCTTGTCTCTTTTCACGGGGCCTTCTGTCCTTGCTCATCAGAACTTCAACATCAAAAACTATTCCAGCTCTGTCCTTTGCCATGTCTTTTTATGTTTGAGACCCACCCACCAAGGGGCGGGGCTCAATGCCCTACCTACTGTCCCAGTCAATGCCCTTATCTTACCGTAATCATGCCCAGATTAACAGACCAGCGTACAAGCATAATCCAATATCTATTTCTGGAATTCATAATCATATCCAACTGCTACCTATCCATTTACCCATCTTATGCTATATATTATTTTATGGTGTATTTGAACACTTTATTGATGTCCTAGACCACTGATATCATTATTACTTTATCCTTTAAATAGTCATTTACATATATGAATTTAAATAAGAGATATTGTTCTTCCATCCATCCTGAATCTTGAACCTTCTTAGATTATTTTCTTTCCACCTGAAGAATATTCTTTTACATTTCTTTTAAAGTGAGTTGTTGCTAGCAAACTTTATTTGTTCTTACTCATCTGTAAAATTATTTATTTCACTTCTTCCTGAAGGATTGAGATGAATTAAATCTCAGGTCCTCTATGATCGCCACTGCTTTTGAGAGCACCCTTAGGACTGAATTTCTCCATACTGTTCGAATGTAATCAGTTCTTTGGAGAAGAAATTAGGTGCTTTCAATTTTATAGCCTGCTTCCTGCCCCACCACCCCCCAGCTAAAATCTGTGTGCTATGGCAATGTGGATGGGAATAATGGCACACCTGTCAGAATTACACACCTGATTTTGGAGCTAAGATTTGGTGGAGAAATCACAATATATTGAATTCTTCTGGGGACCATTCTAGGGACCACTGCAAAGGTGGTCAGGACCCCATTTTGCTCAATGATGGCCACACCCAAGTACAGCCACTGCTTCATGTGTACCCATTACTGCCAGACTTAGGAAACCACTCCTGGCCCCTGTGCCCTGGGTTAATGCACCCATTTGAGTATTGTGTGGACCCTGGAAAAGTATGTTCTTACCAACCCATTGCTATGTGTGTAAGCCTTTTGCATGTAGGACATTATGGTTAGGTTCAGATAAGGGAACTTTTGATTAGGTCAGTTTTGGTTAGATTGCTTTAGTTTAGTTAAGGGCCTCTGATTAGATTTCAGGCACCAGGATGGACCCCAATCATTGTGCTGAAGTCCTACATACATGGAACACACAGAGAAAGAGTGCTGCCATGTTTACCCTGTCATGTGGGGGAGGGCTCCAGGATCTCCTACATGTGTGGAGAGACACAGAAACCCTGAGAGGTGAGGGAGAAGCCAGAGGCTGTAGTCATGGAGCAGTTTGAAGCTAAAGACATCCAGGCCAGAGGAGAAGTGAGAGTAATTGTGTCTGATGGGCCACTTCTGTGCTCTGGGAGAAAGTGAGTTTGGAGGAGAAGGCAGAGAGAGACAGGCAGGCCCAACATTTTTCCTTGGCAGGATTTCAGCAGCAGCTGACCCTTGTTAAGACAGCTTTTCTGATGATGCCTTGATTTGGACATTTTCACAGCCTCAGAACTGTAACCTTTGACAATAATAAATTCCAATAAAACACAATCTATTTCTGTTAATTTGCATCGGCAGCACTTGAAAAACTCAAACAGGTGGGGATAGTGTTGGAGAGCTGCTCTGTTCCCAAATGGCAGTGTGATGCTGCCCAGTGAATTCACCTGTAAACTATGGATATCTCCAGAATAGATGGGTCTGAGTACTGGGAAGATGGAGGGGAAGTGCTCTTGGCCAGCTTGTCCTGCAAGACAGGGAGTCAGTTAGAGGAGTCACATGGTTTGGGGACTAGTATAAAGTCACTGATGCCCCAGTATGATGTACCTGCCTCAGGCAGTGGTTGGCCAGGTGGGCAGGGGCAGATAAAATCATGGGACTTGGGGTCTGGTGTAGCATAGGAATCAGGGCACAGAGAGGAGACTTCCTTCTCCTGCTTCTTTTGCCCTTCCCTTCTTCCTTTGGCTTCTAGCATTGACCATCTGAGGAGGCTGCTCTTACTGTACACTTCCTGGTTCTTGGGCCCAGACTCAGTTCTCCTGCTTCCAATTCTACATTCACCTTCTCCAAACTTGGGGCAGCCAAAGGAAGAGCAATGTCAAGATGAAACCTTTTGGTGTCAGGAAGGAAATGTCAAAATTCACATTACAGCATTGGCTAGAGCAATGACATCACCAGATTGTGCAACATTAGGCCAGTGACCCTATTAAATAGTATGGGAATCCCAGAAAGTCCTGGGACCTAGGGCTGACAAGAAGAGAAATGAGGTTGTGCTATTGTGTAATTTTGGCAGAAAACCTCAGAGGGTGCAGATGTCAGATATTTCTCAGACTAATTAAATATTAAATTTTTAACACATTTTTAACAGTGTTGAAAATGATGCAGACATCTTCAATACCAGAAGAGAATGGTGGGGCTGGATGGGAATAAGCTGATGAACAACAGAAGAAGCTGGAATGTAACATGGGTTCATTGCAGTACCCCCAAGCCAGAGAGTGAATGTCCTGTTTTGGAACCATACTCTCAGAGCCCCAATGAAAAACATCATCACAGGTTCTGGATCCACAAATGAGGACAGGGAAAAAGCTCTGCTCAGCACCCACAGTCTCAGTTAGTGAAGTGAGTCACTCTAGCAGGTCTTTATTGGGGAGTAAGCAGCAGGAAGTCCATCTTCTCCTGTGGTGCTAACAGCCCTCTAACCAGACACGTGTAGAGAGCAGTGTGGCCTTCACATGGTCGTGTCCATGCTCCTCATGCTCTGTGCTCACTCCTGCTTAGGGAGGCCTCCACCTGTCCAGGCAGCTGGGGAGGGGGCCGAGGGGAGAGAGCACTTTTCCTTTATGCATGACTGTATTTGCAAAGGGTGAAGGGAAGTACCCCCCACCCCACTAATGTTGCAGATACAAATCAATATCTTCACATCAACCACTTTGTATGATTTCATTGTGTACTATTTTCATAATTTATTTTAAATTATAACCAAATTATCCATGCAAAGTGTATAAAAATAATTTATGTCTGTTATGGCAAACAGCAAAATTCCTTCTCTAGCCTCCACCCCCATTCCTCCTTACTCAAAATTATCTGCATTTGCAGATTCTTTTGGGTACACATTTTTCTTTGTAAATATGTACCTTCTCTAATTTAATCCACCCCACACCCTATCATATATGAGAAAAATATTGGAGTACAACTTAAGAATATAAATAAGTTTTCTTATTTCATAAAATACTTGAGATTAGAAGCATACCATCTAATTATCAAAGGATCATTTCTGTTTGAAAATAATAAGGAAAATTAGAGTTAAGTAGAAAGCAGGCCACTGTAGTTCAGTGGCTGTTAACTTCAATCAACATCAGAATCAGGTGAAGAACCTGAAAAAATATAAATGGTTTGGGTGCTTAATAAGAAAATCATACAGTAATGGGAAGCATTATTTTCTAAATGCTAATTTTTAAAATGCTTACCCAGAATGTGATGGATTGAAGAACCAGTGAAACCAAACAGGATAATTTGAAATAAGTGGAAAGCCCATCTTTACATAAACTAAGAGAAATCATGTGTTCTAATGCATAAAATAGTGGTAACAAATTGAACAAAGATGAGTGAGGAAGAAGATGTGGGAGGAGCAGATATCAGAAAAAAAGTGCAAGTGCACTTTTCCAAGAGGAGAAAGACATCCTGAACTGCACAGACTCCCTGAAGAGTCACAGACTCTTCCTTAAAAGATTGGCAACGAGTTGCACAGGCTGCAGGTGGAGATTCTTTGGAGATTCACATTCATTACATCACAGGGTTTCTCTCCAGTATGAATGTTGTAATGTTTAATGAGATACTTTATCTGGCTGAAAGCTATTCCACATTCCTTACATATATAGGGATTATCTCCACTATGAATTTTCTCATGGTCAGTGAGATTTGATTTGCTATTGAAGGCTTTCCTACATTCCTTTCACATACAGGCTTTCTCTCCAGTTTGTCTACTCTGGTGTGTAATAAGGCTTGATTTCTGAATGAAAGCTTCCCCACTCCATCACATTCATAGGGTTTCTCTCCAGTATGTATTCTCAGATGGTTAACAAGATTTTTCTTCTGGTTCAAGGCTTTTCCACATTCATTGCATATGTAGTGTTTTCTCCAGAATGAATCCTCTGGTGTTTAATGAACTATTGCTTTTGGCTGAAGGCTTTTCTGCATTCTTTACATTCATTTTGTTTCTCTCCAATATGAGTTTTTTCATGTTCTGTGAGATATGATTTGTACTTAAAGGCTTTTTCACATGCCTTACATGCATAGTGTTTCTTTGCAGTAGGAAATCTCTTGTATCTGAGATTTGACATTTGAATTAAAGCTTTCCCACATATATATGATTTCTCTTCATTAAGAATTTTCTGATGAATAAAGAGGATTTCTGTCAAGTTGAAAACTTTCTCATGTGTATTACATATCTATGCTTGTTCCCCTGTATGGATTTTTAAATGAGGAGTAAAAAAATGACTGTAAAGTGCAGACTACATCACGGGCACTCATATGGTTTCAATCTACTTTGAATTTTCTCACATTCCATGAGGTTTTGTTTCATATGGAAGCATTCCCATGTTCATTACAATACTAATTAATGTATGAATATTTCATGCTCAATGAGATTTAATGCCTGGCTGAAGGATTTCCAATATTCCTTACATACACAGGGGTTTACTCCTGCATGTTTCTTTGATGTGACTCTAGCTTTACCAAGTTCATGAAATCCCACATGGTTTCTCAAAAGGATTAATTCTCAGGTATCTCATGAGGTTGAATTTCCAAGAAAACTTCACACTCATTACACTTAAAGGGGAGGACTACCATGTGGGGCAAACTGGCAAAACTCATACTCTTCATTCTTTTTTACTTACATTGATTCCCTAATTTGCATCATGCAAATTCCTTGAAAATGAAGTTACATTCATAGAAGTGTTATTTTGAGGAAACAATGCATGTGGTCAGAGAACATATTTTCCCATCTTTCTTATATTCTCTGCCTTCATCTTAAGTCTGTACTGTTGTGGCAGTGGATATAGCTTCACTCACAAGCCTTTTGTTTTGTGGTTCTTTCTGCTTCTTAATGTCCTATTTTGTGGGGTACAGCAAAATCTGTGCTTAGAGGGAAATTTATAGCATTGAATGCATTCATTAGAAAAGAGGAAAGATCCAATATCAATCATCTAAGTGTCCAATTTGGGAAGCAAAACAATATCTCCTTTTTATTTATTCTATCATTCATGGCTCTGCTTGCTTCAAATGAGCATCACATCGAGTTTGGTGACTTAATAACTAGAAAATGGGGAAGTGATACAGCACTTGATTTATGATGCAGAAAAACAACACCCCTTAAATCAACCCTGGAACCTTCACTCTTCTGAAGGATAAGAAAGATGCAGCTTCCAGAGATGCACGAGTAAGCTGGCCCCAGAACAAAGGCCAAATTGGCAAGCGTAGAAATCCTGAATACATTGTTTTAGACTGAATATTTTTGTTCAATTTTTTTTCTTCTATTTATTTGGATGAGATGCACTATTTAATATTCTTTAAAGTTTACTGGGAAATTATAACACTTTTGTTTGCCTTTCCAAATCTGCACTTATTATTTGTTATTGATTTGCCAAATAATGAATTTTAAAACATTTTATATCCTGTATTTATCAGCCAAAGGGTTATGATGTAAAGTGCTAGAAATCTGTAGGTCTTTGTAAAGGGTATTTATTTGTGATAGAAGCTTACAGTTACCAGGCCATGAAGCATAAGTTTCTTCCTTCACCAAAGTCTGTAACCCCATCTTTGATCAAGACAGCTGCCGTTATATACCAGAGTTCAGGTTTCTTGGGTACCTCTCTACTCAGGGCTGCGTTTCTCTCTGGTCTCAGCTCCTCTGTTTCCTCCACAAGGTCAGCTGTAGACTTTGTGGCTCTCTAACCCTTGCCTCTCTCCACAAGGCCATCTGTGAACAGTCAGGTGAATGGCTTGTCTCTTTTCCCCGGGGCATTCTGTCCTTGCTCATCAGAACTCCATCATCAAAACTACTCCAACTCTGTTCTTTGCCATGTCTTTTTATGTTTGAGACTCCCCTACCAAGGGGCGGGGTTCAACACTCTACCGACTCTGGCCCAGTCACCTCCCTTATCGTAACTTAATCATGCCCAGATTAACAGACCAGTTTACGAGAATAATCCAATATCTATTTTTGGAATTCTTAGAGAAATCAAATTGTTACATATCCATTTACCCATCTTATGCTTTATAATATTTTATGGTGTACTTTAGCACTTATTTGTGTCCTAGGCCATGGATATCATTATTATTATATCCATTCAATAGTCATTTAAATATATGAATTTAATTAACAGATATTATTCTTCAATCCATCCTGAATCTTGAACCTTCTGAGATTATTTTCTTTCTGCCTGAAGAATATCTTTTACATTTCTTTTAAAGTGAGTTGCTGCTAGCAAACTTTATTAGTTTTTACTCATCTTTAAAAGTATTTATTTAACTTCTTCCTGAAGGATTGAGATGAATTAAATCTCAGGCCCTCCATGATCTCCACTGCTTTTGAGAGCACCCTTAGGGTGAAATTTCTCCATTCTGTTGTAAATACAATCAGTTCTTTGGAAAATAAAATAGGGGCTTTCAGTTTTACAGCCAGCTTCCTGTCCCCCACTCCCCAGGCAAAAACTGTGTGCTCTGGCTCTGGGGATGGGAATAATGGCACACATCTCTGAGTTACACACCTGTTTTTGGAGCTAAGATTTGGTGGAGAAACCACAGTATATTGAGTTCTTTTTGGGACCATTCTAGGAACCAGTGCAATGGTAGTCAGCACCCCATTTGCTCAATGATGGCCACACCCAATGTACAGCCACTGCTACATGAGGTCCCATTTCTCCCAGACTTAGGAGATACCTCCTGATCCCTGTACCCTGGTTTAGTGCCCTCGTTTGAGTCTTGTGTGGACCCCAGAAAAGTATGTTCTTACTAACCCATTGCTGTGTGTGTAAGCCTTTTGTAGGTAGGGCATTTTGGTTAGATTCAGATAAGGGACCTTTCGATTAGGTCACTTTTTGTTAGATTCCCCTCTTTTAGTCAAGGGCCTCTGATTAGATTTCAGGCACCAGGATGGACCCCAATCATTGTGCTGAATTCCTACATACATGGGACACACTGAGAAAGAGTGCTTCCATGTTTACCCTGCCTTGTAGTGAAGGGCTCCAGGATCTCCTACACCTGTGGAGAGACACAGAAACTGTGAGAGGCTGAGGGAGAAGCCAGAAGCTGGAGTCATGGAGCAGCTTGAAGCTGAAGACATCCAGGTCAGAGGAGAAGGGAGAGGTGTGAGAAATTGTGTCTGATGGCCCACTGTTGAGCTCAGGGAGTAAGTGAGTTTGGAGGAGAAGGTAGAGAGAGACTGGCATGCCCAACATTTTGCTTTGGCAGGAGTGCAGCACCAGCTGACCCTTGTGAAGACAGCATTTTTGATGATGCCTTGGTTTGGACATTTTCACAGCCTCAGAACTGTAAGTTTAACCCTAATAAATTCCAATAAAAGCCAACCAATTTCTGGTATTTTGCATTGGCAGCACTTGGCAAACTCAAACACCTAGGCACACAGATTGGAGAGCTGTCCTGTTCCCAAATGGCAGTGTGATGCTGCTGCCCAGTGAATTCATCTGTGAACTCTGGGTGTCCCCAGACTAGGTGGGAATGAGTACTCTTAAGACAGAGGGGGCAGTGCTCTTCACCAGCAAGCCCTGCAAGACAGGGAGTCAGGCATTGGAGTCACATGGTTTGGGGAATAGTTTAAAGTCACAGATGCCCCAGTATAATATACCTGCTTCAGGCAGGGGCTGGCCAGGTAGGCATGGGCAGATAAATGCATGGGACCAGGGTTCTGGTGCAGCAGAGGTGTCAGGGCACAGAAAGGAGAGTCTATGCTCCTGCTCCTTTGGCTCTTCCCTCCTTCCCTTGGCCTCCAGCATTGACCCTCTGAGGAGGCTGCTCTTACTGTACCCCTCCTGGGTCTCAGGCACAGACTCAGGTCTCCTGCTTCCAGTTCTACCTGCATCTACTCCAACCTTGGGGCAGCTAAAGGAAGAGCAATGCCAAGATGAAACCTGTTGGTGTCAGGAAGGAAATGACAAAATTCACATTACAGCATTGGCTAGAGCAATAACATCAGCAGAATGAACAAGGTTAGGCCAGAGACCATAATAAATAGAACTGGAATCCCAGAAAATCCCGGGACTTAGGGCTGATGAGAAAAGAAGTGAGGTTGTGAGATAGTGCGATGTTTGCAGAAAACCTCAGAGGGTGCAGATGCCAGATAGTTCTCAGACTAATTAAATATTAAATTTTCAATGCATTTTTAACAGTGTTGAAAATTATGCAGACCTCTTCAATCCCAGAAGAGAACGGAGTAGTTGGATGAGAAGGAGCTGATGGACAACTGAAGAATTTTGAATGTAACACGTGTTCGCTTCAGTTCCCCCAAGCCAGAGAGGGAATTTCCTGTTTGGGAACCAAACTCTTACAGTCCCAATGTAAACCATCATCATAGGTTCTGGATCCACAAAGGAGGACAGGGAGAATGCCCTGATCAGCACTCCCAGCCTGACTTAGTGACGTGAGTCACTCTAGCTGTGCTTCACTGGGGAGTAAGCAGCAGGAAGTCCCTCTTCTCCTGTGGTGCTAACAGCCCTCTAACTGGACACATGTAGAGAACAGGGTGGCCTTCACATGGTCGGATCCATGCTGGTCGTGCTCTGTGCTCACTCTTGCTGTGGGAGACCTCCACCTGTCCAGTCAGCTGGAGAGGGGAACGAAGGGAGTGAGCACTTTTCCTTTATGGGTGACTGTATTGGCAAAGGGTGAGGTGAACTGTCCTCCCCCCCCCAGTAATGTTGCAGATACAAATCAATATCTTCAATTCAACCAATTTGTATGATTTCTTTGTGTATTATTTTCATAATTTCTTTTAAATTAAACCAAATTATCCGTGCAAAGAGTATAAAAACAATTTATGTCTGTTATGGCAAACAGCCAAATTCCTTCTCTAGCTTCAACACCCATTCCTCCCTCCTCACAATTATCTGAATTGGCAGATTCTTTTGGGTACACATTTCTGTTTGAAAATACATGCATTCTCTAGTTTCATTCATCCCACACACTGTCAGATATGAGAAAGATATTGGAGTACAACTTCAGAATAGAAATACATTTTCTAACTTCTTGAAATACTTGAGATTAGAAGTATATCATCTAATTATGAAAGGATCATTTCTGATTTAAAATAATAAGGAAAATTGGAGTTAAGCAGAAAGCAGGCCATTGTAGTTCAGTGGCTGTTAAATTGTATCCACATCAGAATCTGGTGAAGAAACTGAAAAAATATAAGTGGTTGGGGTGCCTTATAAGAAAATGCTACAATAACGGGAAGCCTTATTTTTAAAATGGTAATTTTTTAAATGCTTACCCAGGATGTGATGGATTGAAGAACCAGTGAAACCAATCAGGATAATTTGAAATAAGTTTAAAGCCCATCTTTACATAAACTAAGAGAAATCTTGAGATCTGATGCATAAATTAGTGGTAGGAATTGAACACAGACGAGTGTGGAAAAAGATGTGGGAGGAGCAGATCTCAGAACAACCTGCAAGTGCACTTTTCCTGAATTGCACAGTCACAGCCACTTCCTTAAAAGTTTGGCAACAAGTTGTGCAGACTGGAGATGGAGATTCTTTGGAGATTCACATTCATTACATTCACAGGGTTTCTCTCCAGTATGAATGTTTAAATGTTTAATGAGATACTGCCTCTGGCTGAAGTCTATTCCACATTCCTTACATATATAGGGTTTCCCTTCTTTATGAATTTTCTCATGGTCAGTGAGATTTGATTTGCTACTTAAGGCTTTCCTACATTCCTTACATATATAGGATTTATCTCCAGTTTGTCTTCTCTGGTGTGTAATGAGGCTTGATTTCTGAATGAAAGCTTCCCCACATCCATCACATTCATTGGGTTTCTCTCCTGTATGTATTCTCAGATGGTTAATGAAGTTTTCCTTCTGGTTGAAGGCTTTTCCACATTCATTGCATACATAGGGTTTTTCTCCAGAATGAATGCTATGATGCTTAATGAAGTATTGCTTTTGGCTGAAGACTTTTCTGCATTATTTACATTTATTTTGTTTCTGTCCACTATGAATTTTTTCATGTTCTGTGAGATATGATTTGTACCTATTGGCTTCTTCACATGCCTTACATACATAGGGTTTCTTTGCATTAGAACATCTCTTCTATCTGAGATTTGACATTTGAATTAAATCTTTCCCACATATATATCATTTTTCTTCAGTAAGAATTTTCTGATGAATAAAGAGGTTTTCTGTTAGGTTGAAAACTTTCCCACAAGGATTACATTTCTATGCTTTTTCCCCTGTATGGCTTTCAAAATGAGCAGTAAAAAATTACTGTAAAGAGCAGACTACATTCAGAACAGTCATATAGTTTCTCTCTAGTTTGAATTTTCTCACATTCCATGAGGATTTTTTTTCAGATGGATGGATTCCCATGCTCATTACAATACTAACTAATGTATGAATATTTCATGCTCAATGAGATTTAATGCCTGGCTAAAGGATTTTCAATATTCCTTACATACACAGGATTTTGCTCCTGTTGTTTCTTTGATGTGTCTCTAGCATTCCCAAATTCATGAAATCCCAAATGGTTTCTCTCAAGGATTAATTCTCAGGTATCTCATGATGTTGAACGTCCAAGAAAACTTCATACTCATTACACCTATAGGGGAGAACTAACATATGGGGCAAACTGGCAAAACTCATTGTCCTCATTCTTTTTTCCTTACATAGATGCCCTCTTGCTTAGGTAAGCATGATGCATATTCCCTTGTTGGAAAAGATGCTGAGAACCAGAGCATAAAGGGTTAAGCATTTAAAAAGCATACTAGCTGGCAGAGAAACATTAGTTAATGTCTCCAAGGACACTGCATACTGCAGACATCAGTGGGAGGAGGTAGAGCGGAATGAACACACCACTAAGATGTTATTGTCTGAATTCCCAAGAAAGATTGTCTGGGAACACAGAAAACAGGCAGCATTCTCATGTACCAAGCTGAGGAAATCGTGAAGGATGCCCTACTTTTGTTATCAGCTTTGTAGTATAAAAAGCAGCTTCAGCCTAATTAAACTTGCCTGCATTCCACATGGAGTGAGGTCCCTTGTTCCCAAACTTTTTTTGGATCATTCCAAGCACCGTCTCCCTCCACGTTGAATTACAACAGATGGCACCCAACGTGGGGCACGACTGGTCTTTTCTCTGGATAAGTGCTGTGGAAACAAGGACTGCTAGGTTGGACGGTCCTTGCATTCTGTGGATGAGTCAAATAATCTTGATCATCAGGGTAATGGGTAATCAGTTGACTCGGTTAGAGGATTATTCCCAACTTTTGAAAACCCTGTTAAAGAATACAGGGGTATCTGTGATGACCCTAGAGTTACTAAAACTCTTTTCTCTTGTAAAGAAACATTGTTATGTATGGTCTTTGTATAGTCTTATTTCTGTTGCTCTTGAACCATTATGGTGAGATGAAAACGAAGATATTAAAATGGATACTGCTATTGCTAACACTGTTGCAGAACAAGCTAATGATAATTTTCATGAAAATATATCTGAAAAAATTAATTAACAGGCAAAAACAGATTAACTCATGTCTCATAAAAAGAAAAAGAAAGGGAGTTTACGAAACTTTTCCAGCGGTCGTTAAGCCGTCCGCTCCAAAAGATGATTTATTGTCTTTTAAAGCAGTGTCTGTGCCTCCTAAGGTATCTACTAATGCATTCTTTACAACATTTGATGACCTTCCAAAAGTTTCTGTTTTTGTGCCAGCACCATCCTCTTCAATTATGAAAAGTATAGCACAGGGAAGTAGAGAAAGAAACTGTGGTTGTTCCGAACCACTTGTTGGCGGAAGGGGAACGCTGAGCGGCAACCAGCGTTTGGGGGCCCAGACGGCGTGGAGGGCGCACGGAGGAAAGACTACCGCGGAGACGAGGTAAGTACGCAGGTCTAATTTATTACAGGAAGGTTTGTTGTTTATATAGGTTCTGATAAGGGAAGTGAGTTAAGGACATGATTGGAGGAAGAGGGGTGACGTACATAGTAACTGGCAAAAAAGAAGATTTTTAGAAAAGGTTATGATTGGACATTGAGGATTGACTGAAAGAAGTCTTTTCAGGTTCATGCCGGGAGTCACGTAGCACTTGGCAGCCATTTTAGCCGCTTGGGGGCACCATTTTAGGTGTCTCTACCACAAGAAACTAAGAGGCTATGTAATTTTTTAGCTTTTCCAGTAACAGTAACTCAATTTCCAGTAGATGCTAACGATCCCCAAGGAGGTCTACAATATGAGCATGCTCCTATTTCTTTTAAAACTATCAAAGAATTTAAAAAATCATGCGCTCAATATGGTCTAGATTCTCCTTATACTCAGAATTGGTGCAAGAAATGGCGCAAGCAAACAGATTAATACCCTGGGATTGGGATTTATTAGCTCAAGCTGTTCTTAATTCAGCAGAATTTTTACAACTTAAAACTTGGTGGGCTGATGAAGATAATACTGTAGTACAATGAATTCAACAGCAAAACCCACCTGTGCCTATTACTGCTAAACAAATATTAGGAGCAGATCAATGGGCTGAAATCCCTCGCCAAGGTCAATATGATAATATTGCCATTTGACAAGTGTGATTTTTTTTTATTGTGGGAAAAAATCAAATTTTTCACAATACATACCAATATTTGTAAAATGATATATAAATATATATGCATATATGTGCATTTGCTTACAAAAATGTTATTTATATATATTAATATATATATAATATATATAATATATAAAAATATATATAATATATATATAATATATATATAAAAATATAAATATATTTTAAGAGGTGCTTAGATTACCCAAAATGTTACATGGAACCCACTGGGATTCCCATGTTGCCCACCTCCCACACTTCCCTCCACATCCCACACAAACATCTCCCACAAGTGTGGCCCACCACCTTCAATGGACTTACACATCCTGGGGCCTTGCCACCAACCATAGACCACAGTTCACATCGTAGACCACACTCTCTCCCACACAGTTCTGAGTGGTGTGTGCTGATTTAAAATGGCCTACATCCGTTGCCACAACGGCACTCAGGACAACCTCCAAGTCCCGAAAAAACCCCTGTATTTCAACTGCACATCCCCTCCCTGCCCCAAAAATGTCCAGTGGCCATTGGCTCCACCTCACTCTTATAATTTCTTCCATTGCTAGAATCCCCATATGTGTACAACAGAATACCATTAAGTCCACTCTAGTCCATAGTTCTTCCCCCAATCCTAAGGGGACTGGGATGGGGATGTCCACTCCACCTCCAAGTGAGAGAGGGCTTATATCCCATGGATATGGTGGGTGGGATGATCCTGCCTGCAGATGCAGGCCCTCTCCATTCCCTGGGATGGCCGTTGCCCATCATTGTCTCCTTGCCAGGTGACTTGGATGAGTCCATTGAGCTGTAGGGTAGGAGTTGCAGCTCCACCGAGATTCCATGCACACCTGGCACATAGGTAGGCCAGAGGCTCCAGATTCTGGAAGTATACCTAAAAGCTCCAGCATCACATATAGGTTTGAATAGAAGGGACTGATGAACCATGTGCAGAGAGGACTTATTTGAGTCCAATTCTGTCACTCTCAGGAACACAGATTCCAAAATAGAGCCCACTGTAAATCATCAGTCTCTGGGGCTATCCCCCCTTATATAGGATCTGGGTGTCTCCAGAGCCCTCAGGAGCCCCTCTGTGTGGGGTGATGTGCACTTTGATGTTCTATGAGATCCTACTGAGGTGTGTGTAAGCATTATCTCTGGGATGACCTCCCGACACTCTTTGAAGTCTCTTAGCCACTTGAAGTCATTTGTATTTACCTTTTCCCCTTCTTATTCAAGGTCTTTTTCCAGTTGTGTTGCCAGTTGACACTTGGAATTAATCCCTCGTTGCCAGGGCGGCTCATTCCCGGGAGTCATGTCCCCATTGGGGGGAAGGTAATGCAATCATATGCTGAGTTTGGCTTAGAGAGAGGCTACATTTAAGCAACAAGGAGGTTCTCAGGTGGCAACCCTTAGGCACCCAATAACAGTAAGTTAAGTTTCAGTTACAAGAGCAAAGACTCATGAGGTAGTCATCAATAAAAAGAAATCATCAGTGGGACATCCTCTTTTGACAGACACTGTCCCTGCACTCAGAAGACTGTTGCTGCTCCCTTGGAGAATGTGGCAGAGCTCTCCAGGCTAGGAATTCAGATTCCCTCATTTATTGAGTGATTGTCCACCCACCGTGACCATGCCCCATCCTTTGAACATTTAAACAATTTTGTATATCTTTCTTGTATATTCATGTATATTCATGTATATATTTCATGTATATTCTCATGAATATATTCATGTATATTCATGTATATTCATGTATATTCATGTATATTCATGTATATATTTCATGTATATTCTCATGAATCCCTTCTCCCAAACACCCCTCACCAATAATCACCTGCAGCACCCATTGTAACCCTTCTGTGATCTAAATCTTCCATGAACATATAGCCCATATAATAATCAAATACACTTAATAGGAAAAAGAAACAACAATGTTAAGGTTACATGCAAGAGACAAACATAAGGAAACTCAGGGAAAAAAAAACAAAAAACAAACAATCAAACAAAAAACAAAACAAAATATAATTAGTGGATAGGGACATTAAAAAAAATGGAGAAAAAAAACAAAAGAAATGTATTTTTTAAAAATTATTATTTTTTTCCTTTTATCACAGTGTTATCGGATGTCCAGTGTGCCATGACACCCTCCCCCTCTCAATCCCCAGTGTCTCCCAAATTTTCATTTAATTTTCAATGAAGTTTTAGGTCACAGCAAAGTCACACACGGAATACCAGAGACTCCCATATACCAAATCACCCCCACTTCCCCACCCCATATTAACCCCCCTTTTTTTGGATGTTAGCATTGTTTTAACTGTTATACAGATAGCAAAATATAGCAACTAAACTTTGTCAATGATTTACAGTATAGTTTACTAATTTAGATGATACAGTTTAATAAGTTTTGATGATATTTACCATGCCCTGTGTCCATTACTGTAAGGTAATGAAAAACGTTTCCCATGACCACTAAATATCCCATTAGAAATTAACTGTTCCTTCCTCCGCACCCCCCTGGGTCATATGACACTCCCCTGTCTTGACTCATGGAATGTGAAGATTCATAGTTACATGCCCTGGGTATTTGAACCTGCCCTTCTTAATCTACCCACCTGTCAATGTTGCACCACCAAATCCAGTAATATCACTACCCATCTGTCCTATCCTTCAATATGCAACTATACTCTATCCCTTTACCATAGATTATGTCTATATGGGTGATGGCTCAAAGCCTGCTTTTCTCTTTCTCTCCCTTGTTAACCTATCTTTCAGACAATGGTTCTCAGAGACTGCTCACTTTCCTCAGTTCAAATCTGTGGGGTCATATACTGTTTATCCTTCAGTGCCTGGCTTGCTTCATTCGACATAAGGTCTTCAAGATTCATCCAGGTTATTCCAAGTGTTAGCACTTAATTCCTTCTTACAGCTGACTAATATTCCATTGTATGTATGGACCACATTTTGCTTATCCATACATCTGTTAATGGGCACCGGGGCTGATTCCAACTTTTGACAATGGTGAACAATGCTACTATGAACATTGGTGTGCATATATCTGTTTGTGTCTTTGCTTTCAGTTCTTCTGGGTATATACCCAGCAGTGGAATTGCTGGATTGTACGGAAGATCTATTGTTAGTTTTCTGAGGAACTGCCAATCTGTCCTCCACAGTGATTGGACCATACCACAGTCCCACCAGCAGTGAATGAGGGTTCCTATTCCTCCACATCCCGTACACATACTTTAAGAAATTAAGTGGATTTTCTTTTTAAACTGGCAATATTAGTTTTACTGCCTTGCCATTCAAAAATTGGGCTATTCCCAAAAGTAATTTCCACAAATAATATTTAGTTTTGTTACATTTAGTGTCCCATAGTTGTGGGATAAATCTTTCCTGATGAGTCCAATTTAGTGACATATTTATACTTATCCCCAAAATTCTAAAAATAATGATAGCTTTCATAAGTTGTTTTTGTTGAATTACTAATTTTTCAACTTATAGTTGTGTTTCCATTAGATTTTGGTATCCCTCTAAGAGCCCAATTCTTTACAATTCTGTAGGAATTATTAAAGAGCACAATCTCAGATGAAACATGGTATGTATGCCATTCATCACTTTGTACTATGATTTTGGTGCTGTAAACATGGATCCATGGATCCTATGCAGTTAAGTCATTCAAGAAAAGGCAAGGTTTAATTTTCAATAAATTTCCCTTCCTCATCTGGTTTTAGAGGAAGGCAAGAATCAACAGGCCCAGGAAAATGAAAAGACTGATTAAGATAAACGGGGTAGGATTTGTCTCCTCAAGCCAGCAATTCTAAAAGAGGTGAATTAGTAATATAAGTCCAATATGTATAATTATGTGAAAGTGCACTACTTACTGCTGTGGCTGTCAAGGTAAGGATGACAAGGAATAACTGTGTTAGAGTTGTTGGAGGTTGCCTAAGGAGGTAAAGCTAAAATGGCCGACTATAACAAAGGACTAGCCTAACTATATTTTCAGCCTTCTTTAAGAATGTAGCTCACCCTGTTCCCGCGCCCGCGAAACCTTCCTGCCTTCCACAGATAGCAAACCCTCCCTAGCAAACAACTGTGCCCAATCTTAGCCTGCCACGTACTTCCTCGCTTTTCTTGCCTTGCCTCCTACAAGACCCCCACACAAGACCCCTCACGGAATCGATAAAAGGCCCTGCACGTCCTCAATAAAAAAATCCTGTTTGCTGAACCCAAAGAGAAACTTGTCTGCTGCTTTTATTTTTTCACCGTCCAAACCCCTCGGAACGCCGCCGTGCGATTCCCCCAACCATCCTACCCAGCCCTACGACAACATTTACACAACATAGAGTGACATTCTGCCTTTAAGAAGTTACCATCTTTTCTGCTTCTTGTGTCAGCTTCTTTGGCTTGTTTATGTCTAGGTTTCAGACATCTGGATATGACCCAAAGCTGGTCTCCTTTATCTGTAATGATAAGAACAAAACCTCAATCTTATATCCTAACTTAACTTTGGCCATATTCCATTGATTATTATTTTTATGCTCTCAGTAAACTAGTTGTCCAATATTTGTGTCTGTATTATTGCCTGATTTTTGCCAGAAATGCTCTGCTGCTGATGTATATGATTCTGACCTTTGGCTTAAAAAATGTATTGTAAATAATGCTTGATAAATGTGTTCTCGCACCTCACCATTTCCCCCTTTTTCTTTTTTGTAGCATTTATAGAGGTTTAACTGTTAATTTTTTATGATAACTATACATACATTCACTGGCTTACTAAATCAGGGGATACACTGATATACTTGGCTTATTTTTGGCTAGAGTCCTGGATAGATAGAAGATAAATGTCAATATATATTTAATTTAATAAGCTTTTATTGCCAATTAGCGTGAGAAACAAATGACATAACTAATTAAAAGATTAAGTCAATATTGAACAAAGTTGCAGAATGACAGATATATAGAGCAGTTTTATATATATATTTACCAATATTTAGCTTTTAGCTGGGAAGTGTTGAAGTAGCAACTGATACTAGAGTTTTGGTTGACTGTGTTTAGGATTAATGAATTTGATACTATAGAAGCCAAGTTGTGAGTATTTTGCTAATTCCCAAGGAAGGGGCCAGCCTCCTCAGGAAGGAACCCAAAAGTCCCTGGGCAGTACATTTTAAGGTTTATGCATCAATCCCTGGGAGAGTGGCTCCTCCCCCAAGGAGGAATAAAACACCTGTTGAAATGCACTTTATTTTTTTCTTAATTTGTTACAAAACATCCTTGATGTGCTTACTATTTTAATGTCCAATATTTTTCCTGAAATGTGAAATGTGTTAACTAGCAAGGCATTAGTTTGTTGATTAACAAAGTTTTCTGCAGGATGCTTTACTTTTAGACTTGAACAATACTTACTAAACCATTTTTTTAAAGATATTTAATTTTAGGACTGTTCAAATTTAAAACAAAAGATTTATATATATATATATATACTTAATAAAATACATTTATGTTTAACATACAAGTTATTAAATTATTTATATATGCAATGTATTGTATTGAAATTTTGATTAGTATTTAAGTATATTATACCTAATTCAAACTGCTGTAGATTATACAACAGACATCCAATGAATATACTTTTATTTCTTAAGTATTTAAGATTCTTAGTAGCATGATTAGAATGACTTCAATTTTTTAAAATTTTGTATAGTTTGAGGCACAGGTAAAATCAAATTAGTATTTCCTATTTGGGCTGTGGAGTAATACATTAAATTGTGATATTAATACTTGCATTGGTTTTGTTGTTAACATTAAAATTAGAATTGGGGCTGTTGCTTACAGTGTTGAATATAAACTTGATTTATTGTTGGCTATTTTACAGGAAGGGGAATGTGGGCTGGCTTGACTTGTTTAAGAAAATATTAAAGAAAGCTTAAGTGAGTTTTAAAACAAAGTAAGAGTTACATAACTGTATATTAATTTTTTGCAACAAACTAGCAATATTTGGGACCACTGCATGCTGCAGTGGTGTTATTCTATTTTTCTATAATTTACTCTTATGCACTACCCCGGCAGCCTTCAATGGCTGCTTTCTTCTTGTAGTTATAACTAAAAATTATGATTAATAACATTATATTTTATTTACTATTATATTGAAAAATTATTATATTTTCAGGAATTTTATACACTTTAAAAATATTCATATGAAGTTTTTATTCATATAACTTTGTTATAAAATTAGAAAAAAATTTTAATTATACAACTTTTAAATTCTTCATTCAACTGATATCACATGAACTTAACTACTTTTAGTATTTTACTTTTTTTAAGGTAAAAGACCATCTTATTTGTGACAGTTTGAAATAAAAGCTATCTTTCAGGATTTAACTTTGAGAAAGCAGGCTCAAACATTGTGTTGTTTTGTAAAGTGATAAGACCTGTTTCTCTGAGAAACAATAGGGTTAAAGTACAAGAAGCTATTTTGATAAAACAGACTTTCTTTAATACATACTGATTATTGAGGAAAAAAACTTTGTAAACTTTTACTAAAACAGACTATTGACTTGAGAAATTTTGAGAAAGAATAAAACTTTAACTTTATATTATTAATTGTTTGACATTAAAGCTTTTAAATTTTTATAGATTGCTTAAATTTTACTTAGCTTTGACCACAAAAATTCCTTTTTCACAAGCTTTTTGCACTTTTATATTTATTCAGATTTTGTCCCACATTTTACTTTGTTTTAATAACTAGTTATTTTATCTTAGGATAAAATTACTTTCTTTTCTTTAATAATAAAAGCACATTCTATATACCTTCCATATTTAAGTTACCACAATGATTTTGGAAACTACTTCCAAGCAAATTTCTGACAACATATAATTACCATGAACATTAAACAAACTTGTTTGAATAATGATTTAGTTTGAGTATAACTATTTTTATTATTTTAAACTAATAACCTTATTTATTTATTAATATAAGTGCTTATTTAATTTTTGGTCATTTGAATAGAGCTCTTATAATACTCTACATTTATCAATTTAATATTACCATCCAGAGGTATCAAAATATACACTGACTCAGAACAGACAAATACAAAAAGAATTATGACACACTAACAGAAATGTAAAGCTTACTAATTTGACCCATAATTTTCAATCCTTTGCTATGGCTGTCTTCAAGCCCTCCATCATTTCACATCTTTGATTTTACTGTTTTTAAGATTTTTTCTGGAATCTATGTTACCTGTAATATATAAGCTTGTTCTGTGAAACAATTTTGTTCATAATCAGCAACCAGCCAGGACAACTTAAACAGCATAAATACAGTTAAGCTCTAATTTAGCAGTTTATACAGCATGTATATTTTGGATTACTACTCTTTAGGAGTCCACTTAGGCTCAAAGTTCAGATTTCTGTGATAGGCCTTTTAATCCCTGTTCTCAATTTTGGGTATATTCAGTGAAGGAGTAATAAACTTAGTTTCAGCTGAGGAAGGATTGACAGCTATACTGCTTTTGGTAACTGCCTTAAGTTCTGTTACAGGCCAGACTGAATTACTCTGTTGCTGACTGGGTAGATTTGAGCAAGGCTGGGAAATGTGCTCATATTGTTTGTCTGAGGGCCTTGAGAAAGGCCTGCTTGGAAGTTTCTCAAATTATTAATGACACTGCCATTTTTATGATATATAGAATGGCATTCCTTGGCCCAGTGTGTCCCTTTTTGGCATTTCAGACACACACGAGTTAGTATTGATATATTATTGCTGCTAAATGGAGCTCTTACACTAGTTTTGGCTTGGCAATCTTTTTTCATATGACCTGGTTTCCCACATTTAAAGCAATTTAAATTAATAATCATTGGACTATATCCCTTTAGAGCAGCTACAAGAAGGTTCATGTTATAGGTATTAAGCCCAATGCTCTGGCATATTTTTATATAATCCTATAAAGTACTTCCATTTGCCTTTATTTGTCATAAAGCTTTTTTACACTCACTGTTAGCATTATTAAAAGCCAACATTAGAATGAGCATTTCTTTTTTTTTTTTTTTTAAAGATTTTATTTATTTATTCATTTATGCCCCCTTGCTGCTTGTGCTCACTGGGTCAGCTAACCACGCCGTGCGGGCGGGCCTGCCTTCACCAGGAGGCCCCGGGAACCGAACCTGGGGCCTCCCATATGGTAAACGGGAGCCCTACTGATTGAGCCACAGCCGCTTCCCAGAATAAGCATTTCTTTAAGATCACATTGAGTTACTGACTTGTTGACTATATCTGCCAGCCTTGTAATGATTGTACAGCCTGTCCAGGGGTGGAGATTCATCTCCAGGCAGCTAGGCAGCACAATCACACTTGTACAATGGCAATATCATCATATTGAGCTTGATGAGGATTCCCAGCCCATTGACCTGTTCCTAATATTTGTTCAACAGTAATAGGCACTGGTGGATTTTGCTGTTGATTTCATCTTGCTACAATATTAGCTTCATCAGTCCACCAAGTTTTAAATTGTAAAAATTCTGCTGAATTAAGAACAGCTTGAGCTATCAAATCCCAATCCCAGTATATTAATCTCTTTGCTTGTGCTTTTTTCTTGCACCAATTCTTGATTATAAGGAGAATTTACACCATATTGAGTGCATGCTTGTCTTAATTTTTTTATAGTTTTAAAAGGAATAGGAGCATGCTCATATTCTACACCCCCTTGGGGATAGTTATTCTCTATTGGAATTTGAGTTACTGTTACTGGAAAAGTAAAAAAAAATTGCATTGCCTCTGTATTTTCTTCTCTACTTCCCTGTGCTATACTTTTCATAACTGAAAAGGGTGGCACTAGCACAAAAACAGAAACTTTTGGAGGTTCATCAAATGTTGTAAAAAATTGATCAGTAGATACCTTAGAAGGTGCAGATGCTGGTTCAAAAGACAATAAATCATCTTTTGGCTTAACGACCACTGGAAAAGTTTCATAAACTTCCCTTTTCTTTTTTTTCTTTTTATTAGACATGAGTTAATCTGTTTTTGCCTGTTCATTAATTTTTCATGTATATTTTCATTAATATCATAATTAGCTTGTTCTGCTACAGTGTTAGCAATAATAGTATCCATTTTAATATCTTCATTTTCATCTGAATGTAATGGTTCAAGAACAACAATAATAAGACTATACAAAGACCATACATAAAAATATTTCTGTACAAGAGAAAAGAGTTTTAGTAACTCTAGGGTCATCACAGATATCCCTGTATTCTTTCACCAGGTTTTCAAAACTTGGTAATATTCCTCTAACCGAGTTGACTGATTACCCATTACCCTGATTATCAAGACTATTCCACTCACCAACAGAATGTAAAGACCGTCCGAACCAGCAGTCCTTGATTCCATGGCACTGATCCATAGAAAAGACTAGTCATGCCCCACGTTGGGAGCCATCTGAGGTAGATGGTGCTGAGAATGATCGAAAGAAAGATTGGGATCAGTGGACCTCACTCCATGTGGAATGCTGGCAAGTTTATTTAGGCTGAAGCTAATTTTTAGACTACAAAGCTGATAACAAAAGTAAGGTGTCCACTAGTTCCTCAGCTTGGTATGTGAGAGTGTTGCCTGTTTCTGTGTTCCAAGACAATCTTTCTTGGGAATTCAGACAATAACATCTTAGTGGTGTGTTCATTCTGTTCTGCCTCCTTCCACTAATGTCTGTAGTATGCAGTGTCCTTGGAGACATTTACTAATGTTTCTCTGCCAGCAAGCATGCTTTTTAAATGCTCAACCCTTTATTCTCTGGCTCTCAACATCTTTTCCCACATTCAAGGAAGAAATACAAAGGGCTAAAAATCACATGAAAAAATGCTCGACATGGCTTGCTATCAGGGAAATGCAAATCAAAACCACAATGTGATACCATCTTACACCCATCAGAATGGCAGCTATAAAAAGAAGAGCAGACTCTAAGTGTTGGAGAGGATGTGGAGGAAAAGGAACCCTCATCCACTGTTGGTGGGATTGTGGAATGGTCCAGCCACTGTGGAGGACAGTGTGGTGGTTCCTCAGAAAACTAACAATAGATCTTCCATAAGATCCAGCAATTCCACTGTGGGTATATACCCGGAAGAACTGAAAACAAAGGCACGAACAGTTATATGCACACCAATATTCATAGCAGCATTGTTCACCATTGCCAAAAGCTTGAATCAGCTCTGGTGCCCATCAACAGATGAATGGATAAGCAAAATGTGGTCCATACACACAAGGGAATATTACTCAGCTGTAAGAAGGAATAAAGTGCTAACACATGGAATAACCTGGATGAATCTTGAAGACCTTATGTCGAGTGAAGCAAGCCAGGCACTGAAGGATGAACAGTATATGACCTCACTGCTTTGAACTGAGGAAATAGAGCAGTCTCTGAGAACCATTGCCTGAAAGATAGGTTAACAAGGGAGAGAAGGAGAAGAGTAGGCTGTGAGCCATCACCCATATGGATATAATCTATTGTAAATGGATAGAGTATAGTTGCACATTGAAGGATAGGACAGATGGGTAGTGACATTACTGGGTTTGGTGGTGTAGGGTTGACAGGTGGTTAGATTAGGAAGGGCAGGTTGGAATACCCAGGGCATGGAACTATGAATCTTGTCATTCCATGAATCAAGACAGGGGAGTGTCATATGCTCCAGGAGGATGGGGAGGAAGGAACAGTTAAGATCAAATTGGGTATTTAGTGGTCATGGGAAAGGTTTTTCATTCTCTTACATTAATGGACACAGGACATGGTATATATCATCAAAAATTATTAAACTGTACCGTGTAAATTGTAAACTATACTGTAAACCACTGACATTGTTTAGTTGCTATATTTTACTATCTGTATAACAGTTATAACAATGCTAACATACATTTAAAAAAGGTTTTAATATCGGGTGAGGAAGGGAGAGGGAGGTTGGGTATGTGGGAATCTCTAGTATTCCATGTGTGACATTGCTGTGACCTAAAACTTCTTTGAAAATTAAATGAAAATTTGGGAGACACTGGGGAATGAGAGGGGGAAGGTGTCATGTTACACTAGACATCTGATCATACAAGGATAAATGAAAAATGAATACTTTTTTTTTAAAAGTAATTTTTTTTTGTTTTTTGTTTTTCCCATTATTTTGAATGACCCAATCTTCTAATTATACTTTATTTTTTGTTTAGTTTTTTTTTTCTTCTGAGTTTCCTTGTACTTATCCCTTGCATTTAAGCTTATCATTATTATTATTTTTTCCTATTAATTGTATTTGGATATTTTATGGGCTTCTTGTCCAAGGAAGGTTTAAATCACAGAAGGGTTACAATGGGGGCGGCAGAGGATCAATGGTGGGGGGTGTCAGGGATGGGGGATTAATGGGAGTAATTTCATCTGAATATACATGAAAGATATATGAAATTGTTTTAATGATCAAGGGATGGGGCATGTTCACAGTGGGTAGACAATCACTCAATAAATGAGGGAATCTGAATTCCCAGCCTGGAGAGCTCTGCCACATTCTCCAAAGGAGCAGCAATGGTCCCATGTGTGCAAGAGCAGTGTCTGACAAAAGAGGATGTCCCACTGATGGGTTCTTGTTATTGATGACTAACCTCATGAGTCTTTGCTCTTATAATTGAAACTTCACCTACTGTTATGAGGTGCCTAAGGGTTGGGACCTGAGAGGCTCTTTGTTGCTCAAATATGGCCAATCTGTAAGCCAAACTCAGCATGTGAATGCATTACCTTCCCCCCAACATGTGACATGACTCCTGGGGATGAGCCTACCTGGCAACGAGGGATTAATTCCAAGTGTCAACTGGCAACACAACTGGAAAATGACCTTGAATAAAAGGGGTAAAAGGTAAATACAAATGACTTCAAGTGGCTAAGAGACTTCAAAGAGTGTCGGGAGGTCATCCCAGAGGTAATGCTTACACACACCTCAGTAGGATCTCATAGAACACCAAAGTGTATATCACCTCAAACAGAGGGGCTCCTGAGGGCTCTGGAGACACCCAGGTCCTACCTAAGTGGGGATAGACCCAGAGATTAATGCCTTATTAGTGTCCTCAACTTTGGAATCTGTGCTCCTGAGAGTGACAGAGTTGGACTCAAATAAGTCCTCCCTGCACATGGTTCATCAGTCCCTTTAATTCAAACCTATATGTGATGCTGGAGATTCCAGGAGTACTTCCAGAGACTGGAGCCTCTGACCTACCTATGTGCCAGCTCTGCCTGGAATCTCGGTGGAGCTGCAACTCCTACCCTACAGCACAATGAGCTCATCCAAGTCACCAGGTGTGGAGATGACTATGGGCAGCGGCCATCCCAGGGAATGTAGAGGGCCTGCAGCTTCAGGCAGGATAATCCCATCACCTGTATCCATGGGATATAAGCCCTCTCTCACTTGGAGGTGGAGTGGGCATCACCATCCCAATCCCCTCAGGATTGGAGGAGAGCTATGGACTAGAATGGACTTAATGGTATTCTGTTGTAGACATATTGTGATTCAAGCAATTGAAGAAATTATAACAGTGAGGTGGAGCTAGTGGCCATTGGATGCTTTCAGGGCAGAGAGGGGAAGGGCAGTTGAAACACAGGGGGGTTTTGGGACTTGGAGTTTGTTCTGAGTGGCACTGCTGCGACAGATGTAGGCCACTTTACATCAGCATATACCTTGCAGAACAATCTGGGAGAGAGTGTGGTCTATGATGTGAACTGTGGTGTATTCTTGGTGCCAAGGCCCCAGGATGTGTATATCCATTGCAGGTGATGTGCCACACTGATGAAGGATGTTTGTGAGGGATGCTGTGGGAGGTGTGGGAGGTGGAGAACATGGGAATCCCTGTAATTTCTCTGTAATATTTAGGTAATCTAAGCAACTTTTAAAAAATATGTACGTAAAGAAATAACATTTATGTAATCAAATGCACATATATGCATATATATTTATATATCATTTTACATATATTTGTATGTATTGTGGAAAGTTTGATTTTTACCCACAATAAAAAAAAAGGAAAAAAAGAAAGAAAATACTACAATAATGGGTAGCATTATTTTTAAAGTGGTAATATTTTCAATGCTTACCCATAATATAATGGATTTAAGAACCAGTGAAAACAACCAGGATAATTTGAAATCAACGGAAACCCATCTTTACATACACTAAGAGAAATCTCGAGTTCTGATGCATAAATTAGTGGTAATAAATTGAAAACAGATGAGTCTGAAAGAAGATGTGGGAGGAGCAGATCTCAGAACAAACTGCAAGTGCACTTTCCCCATGGAGAAAGACACCCTGAAGTGCACAGTCACATGCTCTTCCTTAAAAGATTGACAACAAGTTGCACAAACTGGAGGTGGAGATTCTTTGGAAATTCACATTCATTACATTCACAGGGTTTAGCTCCAGTATGAATGTTGTAATGTTTAATGAGATACTGCCTCTGGCTGAAGGCTATTCCACATTCATTACATATAGAGTGTTTCCCTCCACTGTGAATTTTATCATGGTCAGTGAGGTTTGATTTGTTACAGAAGTCTTTCCTACATTCCTTACAGATATCGGGTTTCTCTCCAGTTTGTCTTCTCTGGTGTGTAATGAGGCTTGATTTCTGAATGAAAGCTTTCCCACATCCATCACATTCATAGGGTTTCTCACCGGTATGTATTTTCGGATGGTTAATGAGGTTTTCCTTCTGGCTGAAGGCTTTTCCACATTCATCGCATATATAGAGTTTTTCTCCAGAATGAATGCTCTGATATTTAATGAACTATTGTGATTGGCTGAAGGCTTTTCTGCATTCTTTATATTCATTTCGATTCTGTCCACTATGAGTTTTATCATGTGCTGTGAGATAAGATTTATACATAAATGCTGTTTCACATGCCTTACATGCATAGGGTTTCTTTGCATTAGGAAATCTCTTGTACCTGAGATTTGACAATTGAATTAAAGCTTTCCCACATATATATGATTTCTCTTCAGTAAGAATTTTCAGATGAATAAAAAGCTTTTCTTTCAGGTTGAAAAATTTCCCCATGTATTACATTTCTATGATTGATCCCCTGTATGGCTTTAAAAATGAGGAGTAAAAAATGAGTGTAAAGAGCAGACTACATTCAGTACACTCATATGGTTTCTCTCTAGTGTGAATTTTCTCATATTCCATGAGGTTTTGTTTCAGATGGAAGCATGTCCATATTCATTACAATACTAACTTATGTATGAATATATCATGCTCAATGAGATTTAATGCCTGGCTGAAGAATTTCCAATATTCCTTACATACACAGAGTTTTACTCCTGCATGTTTCTTTGATGTGACTCTAGCTTTACCAAATTCATGAATTCCAAATGGTTTCTCTGAAGGATTAATTCTCAGGTATCTCATGAGGTTGAATTTCCAAGAAAATTTCACACTCATTAGACTTAAAGGGGAGGACTACCATGTGGGGCAAATTGGAAAAACTCATTGTCTTCATTCCTTTTTCCTTACATAGATTGAGTCAAGCTTAGGTAAGCATGATGCAAATTCCTTCAAAGTGAAGTTACATTCACAGAAGTGTTATTTTGAGGAAACCATGCTTGTGGTCAGATAAAATATTTTCCCAACTTTCTTACATTCTCTGCCTTCATCTTAAGTCTGTACTGTTGTGGAAGTGGATATAGCTTCACTCAGAAGCCTTCTGTTACATGGTTCTTTCTGCTTTTTAAAGTCCTATGCTTCTTCATAGTTTGCAGTTGCAGCAAAAGCAGTGCTTAGAAGCAAATTTATATCATTGAATGGATTCATTAGAAATGAGGAAAGATCCAATATCAGTCATCTAAGCATCCAATTTGGGAAGTGTAACAAAATCTCTTTATTTGTTCTATCATTCATGGTTCTTCTTGTTTCAAATGAGCATCACATCCAGTTTGGTGACTTCTTATATCAGAAATGGGGAAGTCATACAGCACTTGATTTATGATGGTGACAAAACAACACCCCTAAATCAATCCTAGAACCTTCAGGCTTCTGAAGGTTAAGAAAGGTGCAGCTTACAAAGATACATGAGTAGGGTGTCCCTACAACAAAGGCCAAAATGGCAACACAGGAAATCCTGAATACTTCGATTTGGACTCACAATTTTTGTTCAATTTTTTAAAATTACATTTATTTGGATGAGATGCATTATTTAATATTCTTAAAAGAATCCAGGGGAAATTATAACACTGTAGCTTGCCTTTCCAAATTTACACTTGTTATTTGTTATTGACTTGCTAAATAAGGTATTTTAAAACATTTTATATCCTGTTTTAGTCAGCCAAAAGGGTGCTGATGCAAAATTCCAGAAAACTCTTGGTCTTCATAAAGGGTACTTTTTGGGGGGTAGAAGTTTAAAGTTACCAGGCCATAAAGCATAAAATTCTTCCTTCACCAAAATCTGTTACCCTGTCTTGGGGCAAGACAGCTGTCCACATTTGCCAGTGTTCAGGCTTCTTGGGTTGCTCTCTTCCCAGGGCTGCATTTCTCTATGGGCTCTGCTCCTTTTTTTCCTCCACAATGTCAGCTGTAGACTATGAGGCTTTCTAAGCTTTGCCTCTCTCCACAAGGGCAGCTATGAACTGGCAGGTGAATGGCTTGTCTATTTTCCCCAGGGCCTTCTGTCCTTTCTCATCAAAACTCCAACATCAAAAACTACTCCAACTCTGTCCTTTGCCACGTTTTTTATGTTTGAGTCCCCACCCACCAAGGGGCGGGGCTCATCACCCTACCGAATGTGGCCCAGTCAATGCCCTTATCATAACTTAATCATGCCCAGATTAACAGACCTGTTTACAAGCATAATCCAATATCCATTTTTGGAATTCATAATAATATCAAACTGCTACATATCCATTTACCCATCTTATGCTATATATTATTTTATGGTGTATTGTAACACTTGAATGTGTCCTAGGTCGTGGATATCATTATTACTTTAATAATTCAATAGTCATTTAGATATATGAATTTAATTAAAAGATATTGTTCTTCAATCCATCCTGAATCTTGTAACTTCTAGATTATTTTCTTTCTGCCTGAAGGATATTCTTTTACATTTCTTTTAGAGTGAGTTGCTTCTAGCAAACTTTATTAGTGTTTACTTAACTATAAAAGTATTTATTTCACATCTTTCTGAAGGATTGAGATGTATTAAATCTCAGGCCTTCTATGATTTCCACTGCTTTTGAGAGCACCCTTAGGGTTGAATTTCTCCATTCTGTTGTAAATGTTATCAGTTCTTTGGAGAAGAAATTAGGGACTTTCATTTTACAGACTGCTTCCTGCCACCCCACCCCCCAGGCAAAATCTTTGCGCTCTGGCTCTGGGCTTATGGATAATGGCACACCTCTCTCAGTTAAACACCTGATTTTTATGTTTTCTTTTTTTTTTTTTTATTATGGGTAAAAATCAAAATTCTCACGATACATACAAACATTTGCAAAATGATATATAAATATATATTTGAACTTAAGATTTGTTGGAGAAAGCACAGTATATTGAGATCTTCTTGGGAGCATTTTAGGGACCAGCACAATGGTTGTCAGCACCCCATTTTAATAAATAATAGCCACACCTAAAGTACAGCCATTGCTTCATGAGTTCCCATTACTCCCGGACTTAGGAGATCCCTCCTGATCCCTGAGCCCTGGCTTAATGCCCTCGTTTGAGTCTTGTGTGGACCCTGGAAAAGTAGGTTCATACTAACCCATTGCTGTGTGTGTAAGCCTTTTGTATGTAGGACATTTTGTTTAGATTCAGATAAAGAACCTTTCGATTAGGTCGCTTTTTGTTAGATTGCTTTAGTTTAGCTTATAGCCTCTGATTAGATTTCAGGCACCAGGATGGACCCCAATCATTGTGTTGAAGTCCTAATACATGGAACACACAGAGAAAGAGTGCTCCCAAGTTTACCCTATGATATGAGAGAGGCCTCCAGGATCTCCATCAACTGTGGAGAGACACATAAATCCTGAGAGGATGAGGGAGAGGCCAGAGGCTGGAGTCATGGTGAATCTTTTTTTTTATTTTCCTTGTTTTTATTTTTATTTTTTTTTATTTGTAAAATGATATATAACTATATATGCATATATGTGCATTTACTTACAAAATGTTATATATATATATATATATATATATATATATTTTTTTTTTTTTAAGAAGTGCTTAGATTACCTAAATATTACACAGAACCTACAGGGATTCCCATGTTCCCCACCTCCCACATTTCCCAACACATCCACGCAAACATCTCCCACAAGTGTGGCCCATTAACCTCAATGGACTTACATATCCTGGGGCCTTGCCATCAACAATAGACCACAGTTCTCATCTTAGACCACACTCTCTCCCACACAGCTCTGAATGGTGTGTGCTGATTTAAAATGGGCTACATCCGTTGCCACAACGGCACTCACGACAAACTCCAAGTCCCGAAAAAGCCCCTGTATTTCAACTGCACATCCCCTCCCTGCCCCAAAAGTGTCCAGTGGCCATTGGCTCCACCTCACTGTTATAATTTCTTCCATTGCTAGAATCACCATATGTCTACAACAGGATACCATTAAGTACACTCTAGTCCATAGTTCTACCCCCAATCCTGAGGGGACTGGGATGGGGATGTCCACTCCACCTCCAAGTGAGAGAGGGCTTATATCCCATGGATATGGTGGGTGGGAGGATCCTGTCTGCAGATGCAGACCCTCTCCTTTCCCTGGGATGGCCATTGCCCATCATTGTCTCCTTGCCAGGTGACTTCGAGGAGTCCATTGAACTGTAGGGAAGGAGTTGAAGCTCCACTGAGATTCCATGCACACTTGGCACATAGGTAGGCCAGAGGCTCCAGATTCTGGAAGTATACCTAAAAACTCCAGCATCACATATAGGTTTGAATAGAAGGGACTGATGAACCATGTGCAGGGAGGACTTATTTGAGTCCAATTCTGTCACTCTCAGGAGCACAGATTCCAAAATAGAGCCCACTGATAAGGCATCAGTCTCCGGGGCTATCTCCCCTTATATAGAGCCTGGATGCCTCCAGTGCTCTCAGGAGACCCTCTGTGTGGGGTGATATGCACTTTGATGTTCTATGAGCTCCTACTGAGGTGTACGTAAGCATTACCTCTGGGATGACCTCCCGACTCTCTTTGAAGTCTCTTAGCCACTTGAAGTCATTTGTATTTACCTTTTCCCCCTTTTATTCAAGGACTTTTTCCAGTTGAGTTGCCAGTTGGCACTTGGTATTAATCCCTCTTTGCCATGGAGGCTTATCCCAGGGAGTTATGTTCCACATTGGGGGAAGGTAATTCATTCATATGCTGAGTTTGGCTTAGAGAGTGGCCACATTTGAGCAACAAGGAGGCTATCAGGTGGCAACCCTTAGGCACCACATAACAGTAAGCTAAGTTTCAGTTACAAGAACAAGGACTCATAAGGGTAGTCATTAATAAAAAGAACTCATCAGTAGGCCATCCTCTTTTGACAGACACTGTCCCAGCATTCAGAGGACTGTTGCTGCTCCCTTGGAGAATGTGGCAGAGCTCTCCAGGCTAGGAATTCAGATTCCCTCATTTATTGAGTGATTGTCCACCCACTATGACCATGCCCATCCTTTCATCATTTGAACAATTTTGTATATCTTTCATGTATATTCAGATGAAATTACTCCCATGAACCCCCCCAGACACCCCCCACCACTAATCCCCTTCAGTACCCATAGTAACCCTTCTGTGATCTAAACCTTCCATGAACTTGTAGTCCATATAATAACCAAATACACTTAATAGGAAAAAGAAACAACAATGATAAACTTACATGAAAGAGACAAACATAAGTAAACTCAGGAATAAAAAAAACAGAAAAACAAACAATCAAACAAAAAACAAAACAAAATACATTAGCAGATTGTGACATTCAAAAAAATGGAAAAAAAGCAAAAGAAATGTCTTTTTTAAAAAATATTCTGTTTTTCCTTTTATCACAGTGTTATCAGATGTCCGGTGTGCTGTGACTCCTTCCCCTCTCAATCCCCAGTGTCTCCCAAATTTTCATTTAATTTTCAAAGAAGTTTTAGGTCACAGCAAAGTCACACACGGAATACCAGAGACTCCCAGATACCAAACCACCCCTCCTTCCCCACCCCATATTAACACCCCCCGTTTTTTTGGATGTTAACATTGTTATAACTGTTATACAGATAGCAAAATATAGCAACTAAACATTGTCAATGATTTACAGTATAGTTTACAATTTAGATGATACAGTTTAATAAGTTTTGATGATATTTACCATGCCCTGTGTCCATTACTGTAAAGTAATGGAAAAACTTTCCCATGACCACTAAATACCCCATTAGATCTTAACTGTTCCTTCCTCCCCAACCCCCTGGAGCATATGACACTGCCCTGTCTTGACTCATGGAATATGAAGATTCATAGTTACATGCCTTGGGTATTTGAAACTGCCCTTCCTAATCTATCCACCTGTCAATGTTGCACCACCAAACCCAGTAATATCACTACCCATCTGTCCTATCCCTCAATATTCATCTATACTCTATCTCATTACCATAGATTATGTTCATATGGGTGATGGCTCAAAACCTGCTCTTCTCTTTCTTTCCCTTGTTAACCTATCTTTCAGACAATGGTTCTCAGAGAGTGCTCACTTTCCTCAGTTCAAATCGGTAGGGTCATATACTGTTCATCCTTCAGTGCCTGGCTTGCTTCACTCAACATAAGGTCTTCAAGATTCATCCACGTTATTCCATGTGTTAGCACTTTATTCATTCTTACAGCTGAGTAATATTCCATTGTATGTATCGACCACAATTTGCTTATCCATTCATCTGTTGATGGGCACCGAAGCTGATTCCAAATTTTGGCAATGGTGAACAATGCCGCTATGAACATTGGTGTGCATATATCTGTTTGTATCTTTGCTTTCAGTTCTTCTGGGTATATACCCAGCAGTGGAATTGCTGGATCATACGGAAGATCTATTGTTAGTATTCTGAGGGAGAACCAAACTGTCCTCCACAGTAGCTCGACCATATCACAGTCCCACCAGCAGTGGATGAGGGTTCCTATTCCTCCACATTCTCTCGAACATTTAGTGTCTCCTGTTTTTTTTAATAGCTGCCATTCTGATGGGTGTAAGATGGTATCCCATTGTAGTTTTGATTTGCATTTCCCTGATAACAAGCGATGTTGAGCATTTTTTCATGTGCTTTTCAGGCATTTGTATTTCTTCCTTGGAGAAGTGTCTTTTCACGTCACTTGCGCGTTGTTTGTTGTTTGTCTTTTTATTTTCAAGGTGTAGGATTTCTTTATATATGCAGGATATAAGGCTCCTATCATATATATGGTTGCCAAATATTTTCTCCCATAGGTTAGGCTGCCTTTTTATTTTCTTAATAACCTCCTTTGAAGTGCAAAAGTTTTTAATTTTGATGAGATACCATTTGTCTATTTTTTCTCTTGCTGCTCATGCTTTGGCTGTGAAGTTCATGAAACCGTTTCCTATTACAAGGTCCTGTAGATGCTTCCCTACATTATCTTCCAAGGTCTTTATGGTTTTGGCTCTTATACTTAGAACTTTGATCCATCTTGAGTTGATTTTTGTATAAGGTGTGGGATGGTATTCTTCTCTCATTCTTTTGGATATGGATATCCAGTTCTCCAAGCTCCAATTGTTAAAGAGGCCATTCTCTCCCAACTGAGTGGGCTTCGTGGCCTTGTTATATCAGACAGTTATCTGTCATATAAGATAACTGTATATGCAAGGATCTATATCAGAAATCTCAATTCGGTTCCATTGGTCAATAGGTCTATCCTTGTGCCAATACCACGCAGTTTTGATCACTGTAGCTTTGTAGTATGTTTTAAAGTCAGGTAGTGTGATACCTCCAACTTCATTTTTCTTTTTCAATATATGTTTGGCAATTTGGGTACTCTTGCCTCTCCAAATATATTTTGTGGTTAATTTTTCCAGTTCCTTAAAAGATACAATGTTGACTTTTATTGAGATTGCTTTAAATCTGTAGATTAGTTTGGGTAAGATAGACATCGTGTTGATGTTTAGTCTTCCTATCCATTAACAGGGAATATTTTTCGATTTATTTAAGTCTTCTTTGATTTCCTTTAATGGTGTTGTGTAGTTTTCTGTATATAAGTCCTTTACATCTTTAGTTAAATTTATTCCTAGGTATTTGATTCTTTTAGTTACTATTGTAAATGGTATTTTTTTCCTGATTTCCTCCTCAGTTTGCTCGTTATTGGTGTATAGAAATGCTACTGATTTTTGAGCATTGATCTTATAGCCTGCAACATTACTGAACTCCTTTATAATTTCTAGAAGCCTTTTTGCAGATTTCTCAGGACTTTCTATGTATAAGATCATGTCATCTGCAAATAATGAAATTTTTACTTCTTCTTTTCCAATCTGGATGCCTTTTATGTCCTTTTCTTGACTAAATGCTTGCACAATTACTTCTAAGCAATGTTAAATAGGAGGGGTGATGGTGGGCATCCTTGTCTAGTTCGGATCTCAGAGGGAAGGCTTTTAGGATTTCACTGTTGAAAATGATGTTAGCTTTGGATTTTTTATATATACCTTTTATCATATTCAGAAAGTTTCCGTCTATTCCTATCTTTTATAGTGTTTTTATGAGGAAAGGGTGCTGTATTTTGTCGAATGCTTTTTCTGCATCTATAGATATGATCATGTGATTTTTTCTTTCAATCTGTTTAAGTAATGCATTACATTGATTGATTTTCTTATGTTGAACCATGCTTGCAAACCAGGGATGAAACTCACTTGGTCATGGTGTATAATCCTTTTGATATGTTGTTGAATCTGATTAGCAAGTATTTTGTTGAGGACTTTAGCATTTAGGTTCATTAGAGAAATTGGTCTGTAATTTTCCTTTCTTGTGGTATCTTTATTTGGTTTTGGTATTAGGGTTATGTTGGCATCATAGAATGAGTTAGGCAATATTCCTTCTACTTCTATTTTTTTGGAAGAGCTTAAGTAGAATTGGTGTTATCTCTTTCCAGAATGTTTGGTAGAATTCAGCTGTGAAGCCTTCTTGTCCTGGGCTCTTCTTAGTTGGGAGGTTTTTGATGACTGAGAATATCTCTTTACTCGTAATTGGACTGTTGAGTTCATCTATTTCTTCTTTCAATGTAGGCTGTTTGTGGGTTTCTAGAAACTTGTCCATTTCATCTAAATTATCATTCTTGTTGGCATATAATTTTTCAAAGTATCCTCTTATGATACTCTTTATTTCTGTGGGGTAAGTAGTGATATCCCCTTGCTCATTCGTTATTTTATGTATTTGCATCTGTTCTCTCTTTTTCTTTGTTAGTCTGGCTAAGGGTTTGTCAATTTTATTGATATTCTCAAAGAACCAGCTTGGATTGTTTATTGTTTCTTGTGCTTTTTTATTCTCTATTTCATTTAGTTCTGCTCTAATCTTTGTTATTTCCTTCTTTCTACTTCCTGTAGGTTTAGTTTGTTGTTGTTTTTCCAATTCCTCCAAGTGTGCAGTTAGGTCTTCAATTTTAGCTCTTTCTTCTTTTTTAATATATGAATTTATGGCTATGAACTTCCCTCTCAGGACTGCTTTCGCTGCATCCCATAGGTTTTGATATGTTGTGTTGTTGTTTTCATTAGTTTCAAGGTAGTTACTGATTTCTTTGGAAATTTCCTCTTTGACCCACTGTTTGTCTAAGAGTGTGTTGTTTAACTTTCATATCCTTGTGCCTAACCTGTTTCTCTGGCCCTTAGTGATTTCCAACTTCATTCCATTGTGGTCAGAGGAATTACTTTGTATAATCTCAAAATTTCTGAATTCATTGAGAGTTGTTCTGTGGCCTAGCATGTGGTGTATTTTGGAGTATGTTCCATGTGCACTCGAGAAGAATGTATATCCTGATGTATTTAGGTGTAGTGTTCTATATATGTCTATTAAGTCCAGGTCTTCTAATGTATTGTTGTGTGCCTTTTTTTTAAATTGATTCTCCATCTAGATGTTCTGTCTAATGATGATAGCGGTGTGTTGAAGTCCCCTGCTACAATTGTATAGGCATTTATTTCTCCTCTTAGTTTTTCCAGAGTTTGCCACACGTATTTTGAGGCACCCCGATTAGGTGCATAAATATTGATGATTTTTCTCTCTTCTTGAGGGATTAGTCCTTTTACTAATATGTAGTGTCCATCTTTGTCTCTTACAATAATTTTGCATTTAAAGTCTATTTTGCATGATATTAGAATAGCTACTCCTGCCCTTTTTTGGCTATTGTTAGCTTGTAAATTGATTTTCCAGCCATGCACTTTCAGCCTCCTTGTATCCCTGGGTTGAAGCTGGTTTCTTGTAGACAGCATATATATGGATCATATTTTCTTATCCATTCTGCCAATCTGTGTCTCTTGATTGGTGAATTTAATCCATTAATATTCAGTGTTATTACTCATAATGAATTTCTTACTTCAGGCATTTTTTTCTTTGGGTTAATGTATGTCATATGTTGTTTTGTTTCTCTTTTTGTATTTTCAGTTGTTTTTAAACTCTCCTCCAACTCTTTCTCTCTTGGTTTTTCCTTTCAACTTGTAGAGATTCATTTAGTATTTCTTGAAGTGCTGGTTTCTTCTTGACATACTTTCTTAATATCTGTTTATCTGTGAATATTTTGAACTCTCCATCATTTTTGAATGCCAGTTTTGCTGGATAGAGAATTTGTGGCTGGAAGTTTTTTTCTTTTAGTATTATGACTATGTCATATCACTGTTCTCTTGCCTCCATGGTTTCAGGTGAGAAATCAGCACTTAATCTTATTGTGCTTCCCTTGTATGTGTTGGTTCTCTTTTCTCTTTCTGCCTTGAGAATTTTCTCTTTGTCTTGAGCATTGAACATTTTGACAAGTATATGTCTTGGAGTTGGCCTGTTGGGATTTATTCTATTTGGGGTGCGCTGTGCTTCCTGGATCTGCACATCCTTCTCTCTCAATAAGGTTGGGAAGTTTTCAGCCATTATTTCCTTCAACACTCCTTCTGTTCCCTTCCCCTTCTCTTCTCCTTCTGGGATGCCCATAATGTGTGTTTGTGCATTTTGTATTATTGGTTAATTCCCTGAGTCCATGCTGGATTTTTTCTATCTTTTTATCTATCTCTTCTACTATGTCTTTGATTTCAGCTGTATTGTCTTCCATATCACTAATTCTTTCCTCTGCCTGTTCAAATCTGCTGCTATGTGAATCCAGTGTATTTTTTATTTCTTGGATTGTGCCATTGTTCACCATCATATCCATTATCTTTTTAGGTATGTTTGCAATTTCTTCAGTATGTTCTCCCAGTGTCTTCTTTATATTCTTACTCTCTTCCTTCACTTCTTTAAGTTGGTCCATGATATTTGTTTGGATAGCTTTGATTAGTTGTTTGATGTTCAGCATCACTTCCTGGTTTTTAATTTGTTCATTCGACTGGTCATGTTTTCCTGTTTCTCAGAGTCATTTGTATTTTTTTGTTGCCCTCTTGTCATCATGTTATCTTGATTGGTTTGTTTAGTTGATTAGTTTTCTCTATGCTCTAAAGTTTTATTTAGCTGGTGGTTCTGCATGTGAGTTAAGTTTCCTCTTTGGCACTTTTTCTTATTATTTTATTTCCTTGTTTCTTTATATGTTCCCTTGAAGGCAAAAGGTTAGGGCCAGAGGAATCAAAAGATGTAAGGAAGGCAGAAGGATAATAGAAATACTGATAAAAGTTAGAAGAGGGGCAAAATGAGACTTAATGAGATGAATATTTAACTTGTGTAGGCAGTGTAGAGTAATAGGAAAAAAAGTGGAGTTCCTACAATGGACTGGGAAAACAAATGGAGGAAAATATATAGTGATTTAGAAGGCTAGAATCATGAGGAGAGAGAGAAATAGTAAAGAAAGGGCTGAAAGGAAAAAGTTAATACTAATAAAAAAAGAGAAGAAAACAAAATAGATGGAATAGAAATTGACACCCTTAAGCTCTGGGCCTATGAAAAAATGTTGTATCTAAGATCCACAACAGGAAGTAGAAGGCAGAAAGATGAAGGAATGATAAGTGATAGTTTGGAATACAAAATCAATATAGACAGCGAGTGGGAAATTACTGAAGAAGAAGCACAGCAAAGAAGCAACAAGCTAACAGCACCTAATTTTAAAAAATGAAAGAAAAAAGAAACGGGGGAGGAAAGAGGAAAGAAAAGCAAGAGACCAGAAATGAACAAGAAAAGCCAAAGAACCACACAGGCAAGCAGTCAAACAGAGCTAAGGAGGGTCAATGATTCCCCTAGGGTCCATGTGGATCCTCTCTGCCTGCTTGTGTTTATCAATCAATTTCCCCACAGGGTTCTATTTGCAGGTCCTGAAACAGCTTTTAGCTATTAAGATAAATTAAAAAGAATTTATTTTTCATTTATTGAATTTACCTTCTCACTTTTTTTTGTGTGTGCAAAATACAGGACCCAAAATAATTCCTCCTCTAGACTAACCCCCTTATGGAGGGGACCCCATGGAAATTAATCAAGTGCATCCCACTTCCTGGACTCCCCAGGGTAGCTGTAGCTCTGGTGTTAGTCAGTGCAGATTGCTAAAGATGGCCAACTCCGCCCCTTCTGGACCCAAGCCCCAGCGTCCCTGGGTTGCTATGTAAATCAGTTTGACTCTGCAGATTCGCCTCTCCTCTCAGCCTGATGTTGCTTCAGTTTGGCTTATCTGCTCCCCTAAGCTATGGGGTGGTCCAGGCATCCAGATCAATGGCAAAAATAAAAAATTCCCTTCCCTGTCCTCCAACAGATCCCTCCCTCTTTTGGAGAGTGTCCCCTCTTCCTGGCTCCGTGGTGGCCTGGGGCTTATCCCTGGGCAGCTAGGCAAATCAACTTCATCCCCTGAACAGAATCACCCCTCCCCTCCAACGGGTGCCAATTAGCTCTGGCTGTTCTGTTCACCCAAGGTCCAAGGGGCTACAGGCAGCCAAATCCCCAGAAAATAAAACTTTCTCGCCCCTCCACCAGAGTGCCCCCTCAGAGAGTGCCCCCTCATGCTAGGCCCTGACTCTTGGTTGCCGAGCCCTGCTCGTGGCTCCAACCAGCCATTTTATTTTTTTTCTCCCTAACCATGGGGCTCAGCAGTCCATGCCAACCACCACTGGCAGGCTTAAATCTCACGAATCTCTACTGTTCTATCCATGCCATTTATCTGCACAGATAGATGACACAAGCTTCTCATTCCACACGTGCACAGCACAGACCCCCGGGCAGGACCCTGCCCACAATCTGCCTTGCTCTGGGAGCTTGCAGTGTGTGCCCTCCTACACTAATGCCATCTTGGCATCATGGAGCATCTTGAAACTGAAGACATCCAGGCCAGAGGAGAAGGGAGCAATTGTGTCTGATGGCCCACTGCTGAGCACAGGGAGAAAGTGAGTTTGGAGGAGAAGGAAGAGAGAGTCAGGCAGGCCCAACATTTTGCCTTGGCAGGAGCCCAACAGCAGCTGACCCTTGTTAAGACAGCATTTTTAATGATGACTTGATTTAGACATTTTCACAGCCTCAGAACTGTAAGATTTAACCCTAATAAATTCCAGTAAAAGCCAACCTATTTCTGGTATTTTGCATTGGCAGTGCTTGGAAAATTCAAACAGCTAGGGACACAGGGTTGGAGAGCTGCCCTGTTCCCAAATGGCAGTGTGATGCTGCTGTCCAGTGAATTCACCTGTAAACTGTGGGTGTCTCCACACTGGGCAGGAATGAGTACTGATAAGACAGAAGGGGAAGTGCTCTTGGTCAGCAAGGCATGCAAGACAAGGAGTCAGGCAGGGGAAGTCACATGGTTTGGTGACTAATGTAAAGTCACTGATGCCCCAGTATGATGTACCTGCCTTAGGCAGGGGTTTGCCAGGTGTGCAGAGCGAGATAAAAGCATGGGACCTGGGGTCTGGTTCACAGAGGAGTCAGCTCACAGAGAGGAAACAACCTGCTCCTGTTCCTTTTGCCATTTCCTCATTCCCTTGGCTTCCAGCATTGACCGTCTAAGGAAGCTGCTCTTACTGTACACCTCTTGGTTCTCAGGCACAGACTCATGTCTCCTGCTTCCAGCTCAACATTCACCTTCTCCTATCTTGGGTCAGCTAAAGAAAGAGCAATGCTAAGATGAAACCTGTTTTTGACAGGAAGGAAATGTCAAAATTCACATTATAGCATTGGCTACAGCAATAACATCACCAGAATGAGCAACATTAGACCAGTGACCCTAACAAATTTTACAGAAATCCCAGAAAGTTATGGGACCTAGGGCTGACAAGAATAGAAGTGAGGTTATGAAAGCGGGCAATGTTTGTAGAAAACCTCAGATGGTGCCGATGCCAGATATTTATCAGACTAATTAAATACTAAATTTTCAACAAAATTTTAACAGTGTTGAAATGATGTAGACTTCTTCAATCCCAGAAGAGAATGGAGGGGTTGGATGGGAAGAAACTGATGAACAACTGAAGAAGCTGGAATGTAACACGTGTTCACTGCAGTTCCCTCAATCCAGAGAAGGAATGTCCTTTTTTTGGAATAAAACTCTTACAGCTCCAATGAAAACCATCATCATAGGTTCTGGATCCGCAAAGGAGGACAGGGAGAAAACCCTGCTCAGCACTCACCGCGTCAGTTAGTGATGTGAGTCACTCTGGCCGGTCTTCACTGGGGAGTAAGCAGCAGGAAATCCATCTTCTCCTGTGGTGCTAACAGTCCTCTAACCGGACACATGTAGAGAGCAGTGTGGCCTTCACACAGTCGCATCCATTCTCATCATGCTCCATGTTTGCTCTTGCTGAGGGTGGTCTCCACCCATCCAGGCAGTGCAGGAGGGTGCCCAGGGGAGAGAGCAGTTTTTCTTTATGGTTGACTGTATTTTTAAAACGTGAGGGGAAGTGCCCGCCCCAGTAATGTTGCAGATATAATTAAATATCTTCAAATCAACCACTTTGTATGATTTCATTTTGTACAATTTTCATAAATTCTTTTAAATTATAACCAAATTATCCATGCAAATAGTATAAAAATAATTTATGTCTGTTATGGCAAACAGTAAAATTCCTTCTCTAGCCTCAACCCCCATTCCTCCTACTTCACAATTATCTGCATTGGCAGATTATTTTGGGTACACATTTCTGTTTGTAAATACATACATTCTCTAGTTTCATCCATCCCACAACCTATTATATATAAGAAAAATCTTGGAGTACAACTTAAGTATATAAATAAATTTTCTAACTTCTTAAAATACTTGAGATTAAAAGCATATCATTTTATTATGAAAGGATCATTTCTGATTTAAAATAATAAGGAAAATTGGAGTTAAGTAGAAAGCAGGTGACATAGTTCAGTGACTGTTATACTTGAATCCACATCAGAATCAGGTGAAGAAACTGAAAAAACATAAATGTTTGCAGTGCCTTATAAGAAAATGCTACAGGAGAGAGGCAAGATAGCATCAGTTTAGGAGAATCCTCACTGAAGAGCTCTCTGGGGATGGCTGAATGTGAGTGGGGTTCTGCCAAAGGTTCTGTGCTGTGGGCACATGGAGTGAGAAGCTTGGTTCACCTAGCAGTGAGCAGATCAACGGTGTGGAGTGATCATTGGAAATTCTTGAGTTTTGAGCCTGCCTGTGGTGGTTAACACAGATGGCTGAGCCCAACCCACAGGGACAATGGCTGGTTTGAAATATGAATCCTGCAACCATGACTCATGCTCCCAGTTTGAAGCAGCATCCTCTGAGGGAGAGAGGGTTCTGACAGAAAGTGTAGAGGGGTTTAGCTTCTGTGGATTTGGCTGCCTGGATCCCCTCATAGCTTGGGGATAAGATAAGCTGGCTTGAAACAGTGCTAGGCTGAGGGTAGAGGCGAATCTGCTGAGGAAATCTGATTTACCAAACAGCTGGCTGACACTGAGGTCTGGCCCAAGAGGGGGTGGAGTCAGCCAATTTTATCACTCTGCCCTGACATGCATCATAGCTTCACTCTCCTGGGGAGGCCAGGAAGTGGGAAAGGCTTGATTAGTTTACACAAGCCTATTTATGGTCCCCTAGGTGAAGGGGGTGAGATAGCAGAGGACATCTTTTGGGTCACTTATATCGCCAAAATAAAAGTCACTTTAAAAATGAATTCCTGTTCTTAATTTAGTTTAATATCAAAAATCTCCCTCAAAATCCACAGACAGAACCCAGAAGGGAAATTAATAAACACAAGCAGGCTGAGAGGATCCACAAGGACCCTAGAAGGAACACTTCCTATTTAGCTTTGTTTGACTGCTTGCTGGTGTGGTTGTTTGTTTTTTCTCTGTTTATTTGTTGTCTCTTGATTTTCTTTCCTCTTTCCTCCCCCCTTTCTGTTTTCCTTCATTTAAAAAAAAAAAAACAATGTGCTGCTAGCTTACCTCTTCTTTGCTGTTCTTCTTCTTCAGTGATTTCCCATTCTCTGTCTATATTGATATTGTATCCCATGCTATCTCTTATCCTTCCTTCATCTCTCTGCCTTCTGCTTTCTCTTTTATTTCTTAGAAAATAGGCTTTTTCATTAGCCCACAACTTAACTGTGCCAATTTCTCTTCTATCTGTTTTGTTTTCTTCTTATTTTATTAACATTAGCTTTTTCCTTTTAGCCCTTTCATTATGCTTTCTCTCCCTCCTCATAATTCTAGCCTTCTAAATCATTATATATATATTCCTCTATTTGGTTACCCAGTCCATTGTAGCTACTCCACTTTTTTCCTATTACTGTACACTGCCTACACAAGTTAAATATTCATTTCACTAAGTCCTATTTGGTCCCTCTTCTAACTTTTATCAATATTATTATTATCCTTCTTCCTTTCTCACATCTTTCAATTCCTCTGGCACTAATTTTTTGCCTTCAAGGTAACAGAACAAAGCAAGGAAACAAAATAAGAAGAGAAAAAGTGTCAAAGAGAAAACTTAACACACACACAGAAGCACTAACTAAATAAAACTTGAGAGGAGAGAGAGAAGCTCATCAACTGAATAAACCCAGCAAGATAAAATGATGACTAGAGGGCAACAAAAAATTACAAACTCGGGAAGCGGCTGTGGCTCAATCAGTAGGGCTCCCGTTTACCATATGGGAGGCCCTGGGTTTGGTTCCCGGGTCCTCCTGGTGAAGGCAAGCTGGCCCGCATGGTGTGGTTAGCTGACCCAGCAAGCAGAAGCAGCAAGGGGGGGGGGATAAATGAATAAATAAATAAACTCTTTAAAAAAAAAGAAAAAAGAAAAATGTTCATTTAAAAAAAAATTACAAACTACACTGAGAAACAGGAAGACATGGACCACTCCAATGAACAAACTAAAAATCAGGAATATATACAGAACATCAAACAACTAATCAAAGATCTCCAAACAAATATCATGAAACAACTTAATGAAGTGAAGGAAGAGATTAAGGATATAAAGAAGACACTGGGAGAACATACTGAAGAAATTGTAAACATATGCAAAAAGATAACAGATATGATGGTGATCAATGGCACAATCCAAGAAATTAAAAGGATGCTGGAGTCACATAACAGCAGATTTGAACAGGCAGAAGAAAGAATTAGTGATGTGGAATACAATACAGCTGAAATCAAACAGATAGTAGAAGAGATAGACAAAAAAATATTAAAAATCCAGCAGGGACTCAGGGATTTAACTGACAACACAAAACACACAAACATATGCATTATGGGCATCCCAGAAGGAGAAGAGAAGGGAAAGGGAACAGAAGGAGTGTTGAAGGAAATAATGGCTGAAAACTTCCCAACCCTATTGAGAGAGATGGATGCGCAGATCCTGGAAGCAAAGCATACCCCAAACAGTATAAATCCCAACAGGCCAACTCCAAGACATATACTTGTCAAAATGTCCAATGCTCAAGACAAAGAGAAAATACTCAAGGCAGCAAGAGAAAAGAGAACCATCACATACAATGGATGCACACAATAAGATTAAGTGCAGATTTCTCATCTGAAACCACGGAGGAAAGAAGACACTGGTATGACATAGTCAAAGTACTAAAAGAAAAAAACTTCCAGCCATGAATTCTGTATCCAGCAAAACTGACATTCAAAAATGATGGAGAGTTCAAAATATTCACAGATAAACAGAAATTAAGAGAGAATGTCAATAGGAAACTGGATGCCCTTTTATCATTAGTTAAAAATGTTTAACAATGCAAGGTATTTGCTGTAGGGTGAGGTATGAGAGCCCTGTATGATGTTATGTATTTTGGTTTGTAAGGTCACAACTATTGCTAAACACTTATTGTTTATGTAGGTTCATGTATGAGTGATATACTTCAATAAATTAAAAAATATATATATTAGAGGCACATAAGAGCAGATTTGAAATGCTTGAAGACAAAATTAGTGATTTCAAGGATAGAATATCTGAACTGGAAAAGACAGGAGAATAGAAAGAAAAGAGAATGGAAGAAATGGAATGGAGTCTCAGGGAATTGAATGACAACACAAAATGCACAAATATTTGCATTATTGGCTTTCCAGAAGAAGAGAATGAAAAAGGGGCAGAAAGAATATTTGAGGAAATAATGACCGAGAACTTCCCAAACCTTATTAAGGACATAAGTATCAATATCCAAGAAGGACAATGCACCCTAAACAGAATAAATCTGAATAGACCTACCTGGAGACACCTACTATTCAGAATGACAAATATCAGAGATAAAGGGAAGATTCTTAAAGCAGTAAGAGAAAATCAAGGCATCACATACAAGGGAAACTCAATGAGATTAAGTGCCTACCTCTCATTTGAAACCATGGGGGAGAGAAGAAAGTGGTATGGTGTATTTAAGGTACTGAAAGAGAAAAACTGCCAGCCAAGAATTCTGTATCTGTCAAAGCTGACCTTCAAAAATGAGAGTGAGTTCAAAGTCTTCACAGACAAACAAAAATGGATAGAATATGTTACCAAAAGACCAGATTTGCAAGAGATACTAAAGGGGGTGCTGCAGCCTGAAAGGAAAAAACAAGGATGAGAGATTTGGAGAAGAGTTTAGAAATGAAGATTATTAGGAAGGGTAAACTAAAGGTGAAGAAGACAGACAACAGAACAATATGACAACACAGAGCAAAAGGACAAAATGAATGAAGCCATTCAAAGTTTTCAAGTAGCCCTTCACATCTATCCAATGAACCTTGAAATATGGAAGGAAGACCTTTCTTGGGCAAGAACACTCCAGGATCAGCAAAAAGTGGCACAGAGAATTAAAAAGAGTGAATCAGCAGTAGCACTAACAGAATTCTTACCAAAGTCAATTCCTGACTATGACTTTGAAAGTGCTGAGATTGTTACTGTTTGTGCAGCTATTGATGAGAAACAGAAGACAGCTTCAACATATAAAACAGTGGTTATTGTGTCTGCTTCTGGGACTGTAGAGACTGTAACTGAGAAGGAAGATGATGCTCCAACACTAGATGGCTCTGTTTATATTAAAGCCTGATGAAGGAAAATGCATAGCATGAATTATTTGAATCTGTCTTTTTTGATTATCATTTAAAGTTTTAGACATAGGGACATTTATTCTGGGGAAATAGGGTAAAACTCTTGTTTGTAAGATAAGTTTTTCAGATGAAGCATATAAATATAAATGGTAGCATTATTGTATAGTGTCTGGACTATGCTTTGATAAGTTATGGTTTATACTTAACATTCTGAGCAAAATGTTTTTGATGTATAAATTTAATCCAAATATATGGATGGATACATTTTAAAGACACAACCTGAAAAGCAAATTCTTGAATAATAAATAACTTGGTAGTGTTAATAAAAAAAAAAAAAAAAAAAAAAAAAAAAAAAAAAAAAAAAAAAAAAAAGAAATACAAAAGCAAGTTCTACAAGTTGAAAGAAAAAATAAAGAGTTAGGAGAGTTTAAAAACAACTAAAAAGACAAAAACAGAAACAAAAGCACATATGACTAACATTAATCCAAAGAAAATATGGCTGAAGTTAGAAATTCATTGTGAGTAATAACACTGAATGTTAATGGATTAAATTCACCACTCAAGAGACAGAGATTGGCAGAATGGATAAAGAAATATGATCCATCTATATGTTGTCTACAAGAAACCCATGTTTGACCCAGTGATTCAAGGAGGCTGAAATTAAATGGCTGGCAAAGTATTTTGCAAGCTAACAATAGCCATAAAGGTGCAGGAGTAGCTATTCTAATATCAGAGAAAATAGACTTTAAATGCAAAACTATTGTAAGAGACAAAGATGGAGACTATATATTCGTAAATGGGGTAATCTCTCCAGAAGAGAGAACAATCATAAACATTTACACACCTAATCAGGGTGCCTCAAAATCATGAGGCAAACTCTGGTAAACCTAAGTGGAGAAATAAATTCCTCTACAATTATAGCAGTGGACTTTAATACACCATTATCATCATTAGACAGAACATGTAGACAGAGAATCAACAAAGAAACAAAGACTCAACAATACATTAGAGGACCTGGACTTAATACACATATACAGAACAATAAACCCTGGTACATCAGCATTTACATTCTTCTTGAGAGCACATGGATCATACTCCATGATAGACCACATGCTAGCATACAGAAAACTCTCAATGAATTCAGAAAGTTTGAGATATACAAAGTAATTTCTCTGATGACAATGGAATTAAATTGTAAATCACTAATGTTTCTTTGATGTGACTCATGAAATCCCAAATGATTTCTCTGAAAGATTAATTCTCAGGTATCTCATGAGGTTGAATTTCCAAGAAAAATTCACACTCATTAAACTTAAAGGGGAGGACTACCATGTGGGGCAAACTGGCAAAACTCATTGTCTTCATTCTTTTTTCCTTACATAGATTCCCTCATGCTTATATAAGCATGATTCAAATTCCTTCAAAGTGAAATTACATTCATAGAAGTGTTATTTTGAAGAAAAAATGCTTGCCATCAGAGAACATATTTTCCCCTTTCTTACATTCTCTGCCTTCATCTTAAGACTGTACTGTTTTGGAAGTGGATATAGTTTCACTCACAAGTCTTTTGTTATGTGGTTCTTTCTGCTTCTCTAATGTCCTGTGCTTCTTCATCGTTTGTGGTGTGCAGCAAAAGCAGTGCTTAGAGGGAAATTTATAGCATTGAATCCATTCATTAGAAAACAGGAAAGATCCAACATCAATCATCTAAGCATCCAATTTTGAAAGTGCAAGAATATCTCCTTTTTAAAATTCTATCTTTCATGGCTCTTCTTGCTTCAAATGAGCATCACATCCAGTTTGGTGACTTCATAATTTGGAAATGGGGAACTGATACAGCACTTGAATTAAGATGGAGACAAAACAACACCCCATAAATCAACCGTGGTTCCTTCAGTCTTCTGAAGGACAAGAAAGGTGCAGCTTCCAAAGATGCACAGGAAAGGTGGCCCCAGAACAAAGGACAAAATGGCAACACAGGAAATCCTGAACACTTTGCTTGGACTATTTTTGCTCAATTTTTTTCTTTATTTATTTGGATGAGATGCACTATTTAATATTCTTTAAAGTTTACTGAGGAAATTATAACACTTTTGCTTGCCTTGCCAAATATGCACTTATTATTTGTTATTGACTTGCCAAATAATGTATTTTTAAACAATTTATGTCCTGTATTAGTCAGCCAAAGGGGTGCTGATGCAAAATACCATAAATCTGTTGGTCTTTATAAAGGTTATTTATTTGGGGTAAAAGCTTACAGTTACCAGGTGAGAAAGTATAACTTTCTTCCTTCACCAAAGTCTGTTACTCCGTCTTGGAGCAAGACACCTGCCAACATTTGCCAGGGTTCAGGCTTCTTCAGTTCGTCTCTTCTCATGGCTGAGTTTCTCTCTGGGCTCAGCTCCTCTGTTTACTCCACAACGTCAGCTGTAGACTATGAGGCTCTCTAAGCTTTGCCTCTCTCCACAAGGCCAGCTGTGAACTGTCAGGTGACTGCTTTTCTCTTTACCCTGGTGCCTTCTGTTGTTGCTCATCAGAACTCCAACCTCAAAAACTACTCCAACTCTGTTCTTTACCATGCCTTTTTATGTCTGAGAACCCACCCACTAAGGGACGTGGCTCAAGGCCCTACCAACTCTGGCCCAGTCAACTCCCTTATCTTTTTTTTTTTTTTTTTTTTT
>JAKSZT010054481.1:441067-451337 GCA_026826555.1 Tolypeutes matacus | reverse complement strand
TGAAGGGCAGTTGAATACAGGGATTTTTTTGGGACTTGGGTGTTTTCCTGAGTGGTATTGCAGTGATGGATGTAGGCCACTTTACATCAGCATATACCATGCAGAACTGTGTGGGAGAGAGTGTGGTCTATGATGTGAACTGTGATATATTCTTTGTGGCAATGCCGCAGGATGTGTATATCCATTGTGGGTGACGTGCCTCCTGATGAAGGATATTTGTGTGGGATATTGTGGGAGTTGTGGGAGGTGGGGAACATGGGAATCCCTGTAATTTCTGTGAAATATTTAGGTAACCTGAGCACTTTAAAAAATATATATATATATGTAAAGAAATAACATTTATGTAAGCTAATGCACATATACGCATATATATTTATATATAATTTTACAATATTAGTACGTATTGTGAAAATTTTGATTTTTACTCACAATAAAAAAAGAAAAAAAGAAAGAAAATGCTGCAATAATGGGCAGCATTATTTTTAAAATGGTAAATTTTTAAATGCTTACCCAGACTGTAATGGATTGAAGAACCACTGAAAACAACCAGGATAATTTGAAATAATTGGAAAACCCATCTTTACATAAACTAAGAGAAATCTTGAGTTCTGATGAATGAATTAGTGGTAACAAATTGAACACACATGAGTGTGGAAGAAGATGTGGGAGAAAACAGATCTCAGAACAAACTGCAAGTGCACTTTTCCAAGAGGAGAAAGACATCCTGAATTGCACAGTCACAGAAACTCACTTAAAAGATTGGCAACAAGTTGCACAGACTGGAGGTGGAGATTCTTTGGAGATTCACATTCATTACATTCACAGGCTTTCTCTCCAGTATGAATGTTGTAAGGTTTAATGAGATACTGCCTCTGGCTGAAGGCTTTCTTACATTTGTTACATATATAGGGTTTCCCTCCACTATGAATTTTCTCATAGTCATTGAGATGTGATTTGCACTGAAGGCTTTCCTACATTCCTTTCAGATAAAATTTTTCTCTCCAGTTTATCTTCTCTGGTGTGAAATGAGGCTTGATTTCTGAATGAAAGCTTTCCACATCCATCACATTCATAGGGTTTCTCTCCAGTATGTATTCTCAGATGGTTAATGAGATTTTCCTTCTGGTTGAAGGCTTTTCTCCATTCATTGCATATATAGGGTTTTTCTCTAGAATGAATGCTCTGTTGTTTAATGAACTATTGCTTTTGGCTGAAGCCTTTTCTGCATTCTTTACATTCATTTGTTTTCTGTCCACTCTGAATGTTTTCATGTTCTCTGAGATATGATTTGTACCTAAAGGTTTTTTCACATGCCTTACATGCATAGGGTTTCTTTGCAGTAGGAAATCTCTTGTATTGAGTATTGACATTTGAATTAAAGCTTTCCCACATATATATGACTTCTCTTCAGTAAGAATTTTTTGATGAATAAAGAGGTTTTCTGTGAGGCTGAAATCTTTCCCACATGTATTACATTTCTATGATTGTTCCCATGTATGGGTTTGAAAATGAGGAGTAAAGAAATGACTGTAAAGAGCAGACTACATTCAGGATACTCATATGGTTTCACCCTAGTTTAAATTTTCTCATATTCCATGAGGTTTTTTTTCAGATGGTAGCATTCCCATGTTCATTTCAATACTAACTAATGTATGACTATTTCATGTTTAATGAGATTTAATGCCTGGCTGAAGGATTTCCAATATTACTTATATATACAGGGTTTTACTCCTCCATGTTTCTTTGATGTGACTCTAGTTTTCCAAAATTCATGAAATTCCAAATAGTTTCTCTAAAGGATTATTTCTCAGGCATCTCATGTGTTTGAATTTCAAGAAAACTTCACACTCATTACACTTAAAGAGAAGGACTACCATGTGGGGCAACCTGGCAAAACTCATTGTCTTCATTCTTTTTACCTTACATAGATGCCCTCATGCTTAGGTAAGCATGATGAAAATTCCTTCAAAGTGAAGTTACATTCATAGAAGTGTTATTTTGTGGAAACAATGCTTGCCGTCAGAGAAAATGCTTTCCCAACTCTCTTACATCCTCTGCCTTCATCTTAAGTCTGTACTGTTGTGAAAATGGTTATAGCTTCACTCACAAGCCTTTTGTTATGTGGATTTTTTGGCTTCTTAATGTCCTATGTTTCTTCACAGTTTGTGGGGTTTAGCAAAAGCAGTGCTTAGATGTAAATTTATAGCATTGAATGCATTCATTAGAAAAGAGGAAAGATCCAATATCAATCATCTAAGCGTACAATTTGGGAAGTGCAACAATATCTCCTTTTTATTTGTTCTATCATTCATGGTTCTTCTTGCTTCAAATGAGCAACACGTCCAGTTTGGTGACTTCATAACTAGGAAATGGGGAAGTGATACAGCACTTGATTTATGATGGGGACAAAACAACACCCCATAAATCAACCCTGGAACCATCAGGCTTCTGAAGGATAAGAAAGGTGCAGGTTCCAAAATGCACGAGTAAGGTGGCCCCAGAACAAAGGCCAAACTGGCAACCCAGGAAATCCTGAACACTTTGTTTTCACCTGACTATTTTTGCTCAATTTTTTTTTCTATTTATTTGGATGAGATGCACTATTTAATATTCTTTAAATTTTACCGGGGAAATTATAACACTTTTGCATGCCTTTCCAAATCTGTACTTATTATTTTATTGACTTGCCAAATAATTATTTTTAAACATTTTATATCCTGTATTAGTCAGCCAAAGGGGTGCTGATGCAAAATACCAGAAATCTGTAGGTCTTTATAAAGGATATTTATTTGTGGGAGAAGCTTACAGTTACCAGTACCTAAAGCATTAGTTTCTTCCTTCACCAAAGTCTGTTACCCAGTCTTGGAGTAAGACAGCTGCCGACATTTGCCAGGATTCAGGCTTCTGGGGTTCCTGTCTTCCCAGGGCTGCACTTCTCTCTGGGCTCAGCTCCTCTGTTACCTCCACAAGGCAAGCTGTAGGCTATGAGGCTCTCTAAGTCTTGCCTCTCTCCACAAGGCCAGCTGTGAACTGTACATTGAATGGCTTGTTTCTTTTCCCCGGGGCCTTCTGTTATTGCTCATCAGAACTCCAACATCAAAAACTACTCCAACTCTGTCCTTTGTCATGTCTTTTTATGTTTGAGACCCCACCCCCCAAGTGTCGGGGCTCAATGCCCTACAGACTCTGGTCCAGTCAACTCCCTTATCGTAACTTTATCATGGCCAGATTAACAGAGCAGTTTACCAGCATAATCCAACATCTATTTTTTGGAATTCATAGCAATATCAAACTGTTACACAACCATTTACCCATCTTATGCTATATATTATTTTGTGGTGTGTTTTAACACTTTATTGATGTCCAAGGCCATGGATATCTTTATTACTTTATCCATTCAATGGTCATTTAGATAAATGAATTTAATTAACAGATATTGTTATTCAGTTCATCCTGAATCTTGAGCCTTCTGAGATTATTTTCTTTCTGCCTGAAGAATATTCTTTTACATTTCTTTTAAAGTGAGTTGCTGCCAGCAAACTTTATTAATTTTTACTGATCTATAAAAGTCATTATTTCATTTCTTCCTGAAGGATTGAGATGAATTAAATCTCAGGCCCTCTACGACCTCCACTGCTTTTGAGAGAACCCATAGGGTTGAATTTCTCCTTTGTTTTGTAAATGTAATCAGTTCTTTGGAGAAGAAATTAGGGGCATTCAGTTTTACCGCCTGCTTCCTGCCCACCCCCCAGACAAAATCTGTGCGCTCTGGCTCTGGGGATGGGAAAAATGGCACACCTTTCTGAGTTACATACCTGATTTTGGAGTGAAGGTTTCATGGAGAAAGCACAGTATATTGAGTTCTTCTTTGGACCATTCTCGGGAGCAGTGCAGTGGAGGTCAGCACACCATTTTGCTCAATGATGGACACACCCAAATTACACGACTGCTCCATGAGTTCCCATACCTCCCAGTATTGGAGACCCCACCTGATCCCTGTGCCCTGGGATAATGTTCTTGTTTGAGTCTTGTGTGGACCCCGGGAAATTATGTTCTTACTAAGCCATTGCTGTATATTTAAGCCTTTTGTATGTAGGACATTTTGGTTAGATTCAGATAAGTGTCCTTTCAATTAGGTCACTTTTGTTAGATTGCTTTAGTTTAGTTAAGGGCCTCTGATTAGATTTCAGGCACCAGGATGGACCCCAATCATTGTGCTGAAGTCCTACATACATGGAACGCATGGAGAAAGAGTGCTGCCATGTTTATTCTGCTATGTGGGAGAGGATTCCAGTACTTCCAACACCTGTGGAGAGACACAGAAACCTTGAAAGGCTGAGGGAGAGGCCAGAGGTTGGAGTCATAGAGCAGCTTGAAGCTGAAAACTTTGAGGCCAGAGGAGAAGGGAGAGGTGTGAGCAATTGTGTCTGATGGCCCACACCTGAGCTCAGGGAGAAAGTGAGGTTGGAGGAGAAGGCAGAGAGAGACAAGCAGGGTCAACATTTTGCCTTGGGAGGAGTCAAGCAGCAGCTGACCCTTGATAAGACAGCATTTTTGATGATGCCTTGATTTGTACATTTTCACCACCTCAGAACTGTAAGCTTTAACCCTAATAAAGTCAAATAAAAGCCAACCTATTTCTGGTATTTTGCATTGGCAGTGCTTGGCAAACTAAGCTAGGATCACAGGATTGGAGAGCTGCCCTGTTCCCAAATGGCTGTGTGATGCTGCTGCCCAATGAAATCACCTGTCAACTGTGGGTGTCTCCAGAGTAGGTGGGAATGAATACTGGTAAGACAGAGGGGGAAGTGCTCTTGTCCAGCAAGGCCAGCAAGTCAGGGACTTTGGCATGAGATTCACATGGTTTGGGGACTAATCTAAAGTCACAGATGCCCCATTATGATGTACATGTCTCAGGCAGGGGTTGGCCAGATGGGTAGTGGCAGATAAAAGCATGGGACCTGGGGTCTGGTGCAGCAGGGATGTCAAGGCCCAGAGAGGAGACTTCCTGCTCCTGCTCCTTTTGCCCTTCCCTCCTTCCCTTAGCCTCCAGCATTGACCTCTGAGGAGGCTGCACTTATTGTACCCCTCCTGGGTCTCAGGCACAGACTAAGGTCTCCTGCTTCCAGTTCTAAATTAACCTTCTCCAATCTTGGGGCAGCTAAAGAAAGAGCAATGCCAAGATGAAAGCTGTTGGTGTCAGGAAGGAAATGTCAAAATTCACATTACAGCATTGGCTACAGCAATAGCATCACCAGAATGAGCAACATCAGGCCAGAGACACTAATAAATAGTACAGGTATCCCAGAAAGTTCTGGGACCTAGGACTGACAAGAGTAGAATTGAGGTTGTGAGATAATGCAATGTTTGCAGAAAAGCTCAGAGGGTACAGATGCCAGATAATTCTCAGACTAATTAAATATTAAAATTTCAACACATTTTTAACAGTGTTGAAAATGATGCAGACCTCTTCAATCCAAGAAGAGAATGGAGGGGTTGGATTGGAAGAAGCTGATGAACTCTGAAGAAGCTGGAATGTAACACGTGTTCACTGCATTTCCCCCAAGGCAGAGAGGGAATGTCCTGCTTTGGAACCAAACTCTCAGAGGACAAAAGAAAACCATCATCATGGATTCCGGATGTTTAAGGAGGACAGGGAGAGAGCCCTGCTCAGCACTCACAGCCTCAGTTCGTGATGTGAGTCACACTAGCGGGTCTTCACTGGGGAGTAAGCAGCAGGAAGTCCATCCTGTCCTGTGGTGCTAACAGCCCTCAAACCAGATCCGTGTAGAGAGCAGTGTGGCATTCACATGGTCGCGTCCATGCTCCTCAATTTCGGTGTTCACTCTTGCTGAGGGAGGCCTCCACGCATCCAGGTAGCTGGGTAGGGGGCTGAGGGGAGTGAGCCCTTTTCCTTTATGGGTGACTGTATTTGCAAAAGGTGAGGTCAAGTGCCCCCACAAGTAATGTTGCAGATACCAATCATTATCTTCAAATCAACCACTTTGTATGATTTCATTGTGTACTATTTTCATAATTTCTTTTAAATTATAACCAAATTATCCATGAAAAGAGTATAAAAATAATTTATGTCTGTTATGGCAACAGCCAAATTCCTTCTCTAGCCCCAACCCCCATTCCTCCTTCCTCAGAATTATCTGCACTAACAGTTTCTTTTGGTTACACATTTCTGTTTGTAAATATGTGCATTCTCTAGTTTCATTCATCCTACAACCTATTATATATAAGAAAAATCTTGGAGTATGACTTAAGAATATAAATAAATTTTCTAACTTCTAAAAATATTTGAGATTAGAAATATATTGCCTAATTATGAAAGGATCATGTCTGATTTAAAATTATAAGGAAAATTGGAGTTAAGTAGAAACAGGCCACTGTAGTTCAGTAGCTGTTAAACTTGAATCCAGATCAGAATCAGTTGAAGAAACTGAAAAAATATAAATGGTTGGTGTGCCTTATAAGAAAATGCTACAATAATGGGCAGCATTATTTTTAAAGTTGGTAATTTTTTAAATGCTTACCCAGAATGTAGTGCATTGAAGAACCAGTGAAAATAACCAGGATAATTTGAAATAAGTTGAAAGCCCATCTTTTCATAAACTAAGAGAAATCTCGAGTTTTGATGAATAAATTAATTGTAACAAATTGAACACACTGAGTGTGGAAGAAGATGTGGTAGGAGCAGATCTCAGAACAAACTGCAAGTGCAGTTTTCCAAGAGTAGAAAGACATCCTGAATTGCTGTCACAGCTGCTTCCTTAAAAGATTTGCAACAAGTTGCACAGACTGGAGGGGGAGATTCTTTGGAGATTCACATTCATTATATTCAGAGGGTTTTGCTTCAGTATGGATGTTGTAATATTTAATGAGCTACTGCCTCTGGCTGAAGGCTATTCCACATTCCTTAAATATGTAGGGTTTCCCTCCACTATGAATTTTCTAATGGTCAGTGAGTTTTGATTTGCTACTGGAGGCTTTCCTACATTCCTTACATATATAGGGTTTCTCTTGAGCTTGTCTTCTCTGGTGAGTAATGAGGCTTAATTTCTGAATTAAAGCTTTCCCACATCTTTCACATTCACAGGGTTTCTCTCCAGGATGGATTCTCAGAGGGTTAATGAGGTTTTCCTTCTTGTTGAAGGCTTTTCCACATTCATTGCATATATAGTGTTTTTCTCCAGAATGAATGCTCTGATGTTTAATGAAATATTACTTCTGTCTGGAGGGTTTTCTGCATTCTTTACATTCATTTTGTTTCTGTCCATTATGAGTTTTTTCTTGTTCTGTGAGATATTATTTGTACCTAAAGCTTTTTCACATGCCTTACATGTATAGAGTTTCTTTGCAGTGGGAAATCTCTTGTATCTGAGATTTGACATTTGAATTAAAGTTTCCCACATATATATGATTTCTCTTTGTCACAATTTTCTGATGAATAAAGAGGTTTTCTGTCAGGTTGAAAACTTTCCCACATGTATTACACTTCTATGATTGTTCACCTGTACAGCTTTTAAAATGAGGTGTAAAAAATAACTGTAAAGAGCAGACTGCATTTGGACTCTCATAAGGTTTCTCTCTAATTTGAGTTTTCTCCCATTCCTAGAGGTTTTGTTTCAGATGGAAGCATTCCCATGTTCATTACAATACTAACTAATGTATGAATACTTCATGCTCAATGAGATTTAATGCCTGGTTGAAGGATTTCCAATATTCCTTAATACACAGGATTTTACACCTGCATGTTCCTTTGATGTGACTCTTGCTTTCCCAAATTGATGAAATCCCAAATGGTTTTTCTCTGAAGGATTAATTCTCAGGTATCTCATGAGGTTGAATTTCCAAGAAAATTTCACCCTCATTATACTCAAAGGAGAGGACAATCTTGTGGGCAAATTAGCAAAATTCATTGTCTTCATTCTTTTTTCCTTACATAGGTTCCCTCATGCTTAGGTAAGCATGATGCAAATTCCTTCAAAGTGAAGTTACATTCATAGAACTGTTATTTAAGAAATGATGCTTGCAGTCAGAGAAAATATTTTCCCAACTTTCTTACATTCAATGCTTTCATCTGAAGTCTGTACTGCTCTGGACATAGCTTCACTCAGAAGCCTTTGGTTATTTGGTTCTTTCTGCTTCTTAGTGTCATTTGATTCTTCACAGTTTGTGGGGTGCAGCAAAATCAGTGCTTAGAGGGAAATTTATAGAATTGAATGCATTCATTAGAAAAGAGGAAAGATCCAATATCAATCATCTAAGCATTCAATTTGGGAAATGCAACAATATCTCCTTTTTAGTTGTTCTATCATTAATGGCTCTTCTTGCTTCAAATGAGCATCACATCCAGTTTGGTGACTTCATAACTAGGAAATGAGCAAGTGGTACAGCACTTGATTTATGGTGGGACAAAATAACACCCCATAAATCAATCCTGGAACCTTCAGGCTTCTGAATGATAAGAAATTTGTAGCTTTCAAGATGCATGAGTAAGGTGGCCACAGAATAAAGGCCAAAAAGGCAGCCCAGGAAATCCTGAATATTTTGTTTTGGACTATTTTTCTTCAATTTTTTTTTCTTCCATTCATTTGGATGAGATGCACTATTTAATATTCTTAAAGTTAAACAGGGAAATTATAACACTTTTGCTTGCCTTTCCAAATCTGCACTTATTATTTGTTATTGACCTGCCAAATAATGTATTTTAAAACATTTTATATCCTATATTAATCAGCCAAAGAGGTGCTGATGCAAAATACCAGAAATCTGTTGGTCTTTTAAAGGGTATTTATTTGGGGTAGACGCTTACAGTTACCAGGCCATAAAGGATAACTTTCTTCCTTCACCAAAGTCTGTTAGCCCATCTTTTAGCAAGACAGCTTCTGACATTTGCCAGGGATCAAGCTTCTTGGGTTCCTTTCTACTCAGGGCTGCATTTCTCTCTGGGCTCAGCTCCTCTGTTTCCTACCAAGGTTAGCTGTAGACTATGTGGCTCTCTAAGCCTTGCCTTTCTCCACAGGCCTGCTGTGAACTCTCAGGTGAATGGCTCATCTCTTTTCCCCAGGGCATTCTCTCCTTGCTCATCAGAACTCCAACATCAAAATTACTCCAACTCTGTGCTTTCCCATGTTTTTTTTTATGTTTGAGACCCCACCCACCAAGGTCCAGGGCTCAACACACTACCGACTGTGGCAAAGTCAATGCCCTTATAAAAACTTACTCATGCCCAGATTAACAGACCAGTTTTCAAACATAATCAATTATCTATTTTTGGAATTCATAATGATATCAAACTGCTTCATATAAACGTGCCCATCTTATGCTATATATTATTTTATGGTGTATTTTAGAACTTTATTGATGTCCTAGGCCACGGATATCATTATTACTTTATCCATTCAATAGTCATTTAGATATATAATTTAATTAACAGTTATTATTCTTCAATCCATCCTAAATCTTGAACCTTCTGAGATTATTTTCTTTCTGCCTGAAGCATATTCTTTTACATTTCATTTAAAGTGAGTTGCTGCAGGCAAACTGTATGAGTTTTTACTCATCTGTCAAATATTTATTTCACTTCTTCCTGAAGGATTGAGATAAATTGAATCTCAGGCCCTCCACGATCTCCACTGCTTCTGAGAGCACCCTTAGGGTTGAATTTTACCATTCTATTGTAAATGCAATCAGTTCTTTGGAGAATAAATTAGGGCCTTTTAGTTTTACAGCCTTCTTCCTGCACCCCCACCTCCCAGGCAAAATATGTGCACTCTGGCTCTGGAAATGGGAATAATGGCACACTTCTCTGAGTTACACACCTGATTTTGGAGCTAAGATTTGGTGGAGAAAGCACAGTATATTGGGTTCTTCTTGGGACCATTCTAGGAACCAGTGCACTGGTGGTCAGCACACCATTTTGCTTAGTGATGGCCTCACCCTATATACAGCCACTGCTTCATGAGTTCCCAGTTCTCCCAGACTTAGGAGACCCTTCCTGATCCCTGTGCCCAGGTTAATGTCCTCATTTGAGTCTTGTGTGGACCCTGGAAAAGTATGTTCTTACTAACCCATTGCTGTGTGTGTAAGCCTTTTGTACGTAAGACATTTTTGTTAGATTCAGATAAGGGACCTTTCAACTAGGTCACTTTTTGTTAGATTGCTTTAGTTTAACTTAGAACCTCTGATTAGATTTCAGGCACCAGAATGGACCCCAATCATTGTGCTGAAGTCCTACATACATGGAACACAGAGTGAA
>JAKSZT010054481.1:410664-424505 GCA_026826555.1 Tolypeutes matacus | reverse complement strand
CTCCCTGCCCCCAAAGCATCCAGTGGCCACTGGCTCCACCTCACAGTTATAATTTCTTCCATTGCTTGAATCACAATATGTCTACAACAGAATACCATTAAGTCCACTCTAGTCCATATCTCTTTCCCCAATTCTGAGGGGAATGGGATTGTGATGTCCACTCCACCTCCAAATGAGAGAGGGATTATATCCCATTGATACAGTGAATGGGATTATCCTGCCTGCAACTGCAGGCCCTCTACATTCCCTGGGATGGCCGCTGCCCAGTGTCATCTCCTCACCAGGAGATTTGGTTAAGTCATTGAGCTGTAGGGTAGGAGTTGCAGCTCCACCAAGATTCCACGCACACCTGGTGCATAGGTAGACCAGAGGCTCCAGTGTCTGGAAGTACACTTAAAAACTCCACCATCACATAGGTTTGAATAGAAGGGACTGATGGACCACAAACAGGGAGGACTTATTTGAGTCCAATTCTGTCACTCCCAGAAGCACAGATTCCAAAGTAGAGCCCACTAATAAGGCATCAATCTCTGTGGCTATCCCCACTTATGTAGGACCTGGGTGTCTCCAGAGCCCTCAGGAGTCCCTCTGTGTGGGGTGATATACAATTTGGTGTTCTATGAGATCCTACTGAGGTGTGCATAAGCGTTACCTCTGGGATGATCTCCCGACTTTCTTTGAAGTCTCAGCCACATGAACTCATTTCTCTTCACATTTACCCCTTTACTCAAGGTCTTTTTCCAACCATGTTGCCAGTTGGCACTTGGTATTAATCCCTACGTTGCCAGGGAGCTTCATCCCCGGAAGTCATGTCCCACGTTGGGGTGAAGGTAATGCACTCATATCCTGAGTTTGGCTTAGAGAGAGGCCACATTTGAGCAACAAGGAGGCTCTCAGTTGGCAATCCTTAGGCGCCCTATACCAGTAGGCTAAGTTTCAATTACAAGAGCAAAGACTCATAAGGCTAGTCATCAATAACAAGCACCCATCAGTGGTCCATCCTCTTGCCAGACACTGCTCCTGCACTCAGGGGACTGTTGCTGCTCCCTTGGAGAATGTGGCAGAGCTCTCCAGGCTGGGATTTCAGATTCCCTCATTTATTGAATGATTATCTACCCACCGTGAACATGACCCATCCCTTGACAATTTGAACAATTTCATATATCTTTCATATACATTCAGATGAACTTACTCCCATGAATCCCCCATCCCAGACACCCCCTACCAATGATCTTCTGCAACCCCCATTGTAACCCCTCTGTGATCTAAACCTTCCTTGAACATGAAGCCTGTATAACAACCAAATACAATTAATAGGATAAAGAAATAATAATGATGAGCTTAAATGCAAGGGATAAATACAAGGAAACTCAGAAGGAAAAAATAAACTAAACTGAAAATAAAATATAATTAGCAGATTGGGACATTCAAAAAAATGGGAAAAAAAACAAAAAAAAATCCTTTTAAAAATATTCTATTTTCCTTTTATCACTGTATTATCGGATGTCTAGTGTACCATGACACCTTTACCCTCATTCCCCAGTGTCTCCCAAATTTTCATTTAATTTTCAAAGAAGTTTTAAGTCACAGCAAAGTCACACATGGAATATTGGAGACTCCCACATATGCAACTTCCCTCTCCCATCCCCACCCCACATAAATATCTTTTTTTTAAAATGGATGTTAGCATTGATATAATTGTTATACAGATAATAAAATATAGCAACTAGACATTGTCAATGGTTTACAGAGTAGTTTACAATTTAGACGGTACAGTTTAAAAAATTTTGATGCTATTTACCATGTCCTATGTCCATTACTGTAAGGTAATGAAAAACCTTTCCCATAAACACTAAATACCCTATTTGATCTTAATTGTTCCTTCCCCCCCATCCCCCTGGGGCATATGACACTCCCCTGACTTGACTCATAGAATGACAAGATTCATAGTTCCATGCCCTGGGTTTTCCAACCTGCCCTTCCTAATCTAACCACCTGTCAACCCTGCACTACCAAAGCCAATAATATCATTATCTATCTGTCCTATCTTTCAATATGCAACTATACTCTATCCCTTTACCATAGATTATGTCCATATGGGTGATGGCTCAAATCCTGCTCTTCTCTTTCTTTCCCTTGTTAACCTACCTTTCAGACAATGGTTCTCAATGACTGCTCACTTTCCTCAGTTCAAATCAGTGACATCATATACTGTTCATCCTTCAAAGCATGGCTTGCTTCACTCAACATAAGGTCTTCAAGATTCATCCACGTTATTCCATGTGTTAGCACTTTATTCCTTCTTATAGCTGAGTAATATTCCATTGTATGTATGTACCACATTTTGCTTATCCATTCCTCTGTTGATGGGCACCGGGGCTGATTCCAACTTTAGGCAATGGTGAACAATGCCACTATGAACATTGGTGTGCATATATCTGTTCGTGTCTTTGCTTTCAGTTCTTCTGGGTATTTACCCACCAGTGGAATTGCTGGATCATACGGAAGATCTATTGTTACTTTCTGAGGAACCGCCAAACTGTCCTCCACAGTGGCTTTACCATTCCACAATCCCACCAGCAGTGGTTGAGGGTTCCTATCCTTCCACATCCTCTCCAACACTTGGAGTCTGTTGTTTTTTTAATAGCTGCCATTCTGATGGGTGTAAATGGTATCTTATTGTAGTTTTGATTTGCAATTCCCTGATAGCAAGCGATATCAAGCATTTTTTCATGTGCTTTTTATCCCTTGGTATTTCTTCCTTGGGGAAGTGTATTTTTAGGTCACTTGCCCATTTTTTAAATGGGTTGTTTCTCTTTATTTTCAAGATGTAGGATTTCTTTATATATGCAGGATATTAGGCTCTCATTAGATATATGGTTGCCAAATATTTTCTCCCAGTGGGTAGGCTTCATTTTTGTTTTCTTAACAACGTCCTTTGAGGTGCAGATGTTTTTAATTTTGAGGAGATCCCATTTATCTATTTTTTTTCTCTTGCTGCTCGTGCTTTGGCTGTGAAGTTCATGAAATCATTTCCCATTACAAGATCCTGCAGATGCTTTCCTACATTATCTTCCAAGGTCTTTATGGTTTTGGCTCTTATATTTAGATCTTTGATCCATCTTGAATTGATTTTTGTATAAGGTGTGAGATTGTATTTTTCTCTCATTCTTTTGGATATTCATATCCAGTTCTCCAAGTGCCACTTGTTAAAGAGGCCATTCTCTCCCAACTGTGTGGGCTAGGTAGCCTTGTCAAATATCAGATGACTGTATATGTGAGGATCTATATCAGAACTCTCAATTCGAATCCATTCGTCAGTAGGTTTATCCTTGTGCCAATACCATGCAGTTTTGATCATTATAGCTTTGTAATATGTTTTAAATACTGATAATGTGATACCTCCAACTTCATTTTTCTTTTTCAATATGTCTTTGGCAATTCAGGGTCTCTTCCCTTTCTAAATATATTTTGTGGTTAATTTTTCCAGTTCCTTAAAAAAATAGTGGTGATTTTTATTGGCATTGCATTAAATCTGTTGAGTACTTTGGGTAGGATAGACATCTTGATGATGTTTAGTCTTCCTATCCATGAACAGGGAATATTTTTCCATTTATTTAAGTCATCTTTGATTTCCTTTAACAGTGTTGTGTAGTTTTCTGTATTTAAGTCCTTTACATCTTTAGTTAAATTTATTCCTAGGTATTTGGTTCTTTTAGTTAGTACTGTAAATGGCATTTTTTTTCTTGATTTCCTCCTCCAATTGCTTGTTACGGGTGTACAGAAATGCTACTGATTTTTGAGCATTGATCTTATACCTGCAACATTACTGAACTCCTTTATAAGTTCCAGAAGCTTTGTTGTAGCTTTCTTTGGGCTTTCTATGCATAGGATCATGTTGTCTGCAAATAATGAAATTTTTACTTCTTCTTTTCCAATCTGGATGCCTTTTATATCCTTTTCTTGCCTCAGTACTTGTGCAAGTACTTCTAAGACAATGTTAAATAAGAGTGGTGATAGTGGGTATCTTGTCTTGTTCCCAATCTCAGAGGGAAGGCTATTAGGATTTCACCATTGAAGATAAGTTAACTTTGGGTTTTTCATATATACCCTTTATCATATTCAGAAAATTTACTTCTATTCCTATCTGTTGCAGTGTTATTATCAAGAAACTGTTCTGTATTTTCTTGAATGCTTTTTCTGCATCTATAGAGATGATCATGTGGTTTTATTCTTTCAGTTTTTTATGTAGTGTATTACATTGATTGATTTTCTTATATTGAACCATACTTGCATACCGGGGATGAAACCCACTTGGTCATGGTGTATAATCCTTTTGATGTGTTGTTGAATGCAATTAGCAAATACTTTGTTGAGGATTTTAGCATCAAGGTTCATTAGAAAAATTGGTCTGTAATTTTCCTTTCTAGTGGTATCTTTGTTTCATTTTGGTATTACGGTAATGTTGGCATCATAGAATGAGTTAGGCAATATTCCTTATATTTCTATTCTTTGGAAGGGCTTAAGTAGAATTGCCATTAGCTCTTTCTCGAATGTTTGGTAGAAATCAGCTGTGAAGCCATCTGGTCTTGGGCTCTTCTTAGTTGGGAGGTTTATGATGATTGAGTCTATCTCTTTACCAAAGTGGACTGTTGAGTTCATCAATTTCTTCTTTCATCAATGTAGGCTGTTTGTGGGTTTCTAGAAACTTGTCCATTTCATCTATATTATCATTCTTGTTGGCATATAATTTTTCAAAGTATTCTCTTATGATACTCTTTATTTCTGTGGGGTCAGTAGTGATATCCCCTTGCTCATTCCTTATTTTATGTATTTGCATCTGTTCTCTCTTTTTCTTTGTTAGTCTAGCTAAGGGTTTGTCAATTTTATTGATGTTCTCAAAGAACCAGCTTTTGGTTTTGTTTATTTTTTTTTTTTAGTGCTTTCTTATTCTCTATTTCATTTAGCTCTGCTCTAATCTTTGTTATTTCTTTCTTATTACTTCCTTTAGGTTTAGTTTGTTGTTGTTTTTCCAATTCCTCCAAGTGTGCAGTTAGCTCTTCAATTTTAGCTCTTTCTTCTTTTTGAATATATGAATTTATGGCTATGAACTTCCCTCTCCAGACAGCTTTGGCTGCGTCCCATAGGTTTTGATATGTTATGTTGTCATTTTCATTAGTTTCAAGGTAGTTACTGATTTCTTTTGAGAGTTCCTCTGTGACACACTGTTTGTCTCAGAGTGTATTGTTAAACATCCATATCCTTGTGCTTAACCTGTTTTTCTGGGCCTTAGTGATTTCCAATTTCATTCCATTGTGATCAGAGAAATTACTTTGTAGAGTCTCAATATTTCTGATTTCATTGAGAGTTTTTTTGTGGCCTAGCATGTGGTCTTTCTTGGAGTATGATCCAAGTGCACTCGAGAAGAATGTAAATCCTGCTGTATTTGGGTGTATTGTTCTGTATATGTCTATTAAGTCCAGGTCGTCTAATGTATTTTTGAGAATCTATGTTTCTTTGTTGATTCTCTGTCTAGATGATCTGTGTAATGATGATAATGGTGTATTAAAGTCCCCTGCTGTAATTGTAGAGGCATTTATTTCTCCACTTAGGTTTTCCAGAGTTTGCCTCATGAATTTTGAGGCACCCGATTAGATGCGTAAATGCTTATGATTGTTCTCTCTTCTTGAGTGATTTCCCCTTTTACTAATATATAGTGTTCATCTTTGTCTCTTGCAATAGTTTTGCATTTAGAGTCTATTTTGTCTGATATTATAATAACTACTCTTGCCCTTTTATGGCTATTGTTAGCTTGTAAAATTATTTTCCAGTCATTTACTTTCAGCCTCCTTGAATCCCTGGGTCGAAGCTGGGTTTCTTGTAGATAGCATATAGATGGATCATATTTCTTTATCCATTGTGCCAATCTATGTCTCTTGAGTTGTGAATTTAATCCATGAACATTCAGAGTTATTACTTACAATGAATTTCTAACTTCAGCCATAATTTCTTTGGATTAATGTATGTCATATGTTGTTTTGTTTCTCTTTTTGTAATGTTAGTTGTTTTTAAACTCTCTTAACTCTTGACTTTTCCATTCAACTTGTAGAACTTCCTGTTGTATTTCTTGAAGTGCCAGTTTCTTATTGACATACTCTCTTAATTTCTGTGTTTTTTTTTTTTTTTTTTTGTGTGTGTGTGTGTGTGTGAATATTTTGAACTCTCCATTATTTTTGAATGTCAGTTTTGCTGGAAACAGAATTTGTGGCTGGAAGTTTTTTTTCTTTTAGGACTTTGACGATGGCATACCACTGCCTTCTTTCCTCCATGGTTTCAGATCAGAAATCAGCACTTAATCTTATTGTGCATCCCTTGTATGTGATGGTTCTCTTTTCTCTTGCTGCCTTGAGTATTTTCTCTTTGTCTTGAGCATTGGACATTTTGAAAAATATATGTCTTGGAGTTGACCTGTTGGTATTTATACTGTTTGGGGTGTGCTTTAATTCCTGGATCTGCACATGCATCTCTCTCAATAAAGTTGGGAAGTTTTCAGCCATTATTTCCTTCAACACTCTTTCTGTTCCCTTTCCCTTCTCTTTTCCTTCTGGGATGCCCATAATGCATATGTTTGTGTGTTTTGTGTTTTCAGTTAAATCCCTGAGTCCCTGCTGGATTTTTTATATTTTTTGTCTATCTCTTCTATTATCTGTTTGATTTCAACTGTCTTGTCTTCCACATCACTAATTATTTCTTCTGCCTGTTCAAATCTGCTGGTATGTGACTCCAGCATCCTTTTGATTTCTTGGATTGTACCATTGATCACCATAACATCTGTTATCTTTTTGTGTATGTTTACAATTTCTTCAGTATATTCTCCCAGTGTCTTCTTTATATCCTTAATCTCTTCCTTCACTTCATTAAGTTGTTTCATGATGTTTTTTGGGAATCTTTGATTAGTTGTACGATGTTCTGCATATATTCCTGTTTTTTAGTTTGTTCATTGGAGTGGTTCATGTCTTCCTGTTTCTCAGTGTGGTTTGTAATTTTTTGTTGCCCTCTAGTCAACATTTTATCTTACTGGGATTATTCAGGTGATTAGCTTCTCTCTCTCCTCTCGAGTTTTATTTAGTGGATGGTTCTGTGTGTGTGTTAAGTTTTCTCTTTGACACTTTTTCTTCTTATTTGATTCCTTGCTTCTTTCTATGTTACCTTGAAGGCAAAAAATTAGTGCCAGAGGAATTGAAAGATGTGAGAAAGGAAGAAGAATAATAGTAATATTGATAAAAGTTAGAAGAGTGGCTAAAGAGGACCTAGTGAAGTGAATATTTAACTTGTGTAGGAAGTGTACTGTAACAGGAAAAAAAGTGCAGTACTTACAATGGGCTGGAGAACCAAATAGAGGAATATATATATAATGATTTAGAAGGTTAGAATGATGAGGAGGGAGAGAAAGAATAAAGAAAGGGCTAAAAGGACAAAGCTAATATTAATTAAGAAGTAAATAAAATAGATAGAATAGAAATTGGCACCCTTAAGTTGTGGGGTAAGGAAAAAGCATCAAGTCTAAGAATGACAACAAAAAGAGAGATGAAGGAAGGATAAGAGATAGCTAGGGATACAATATCAATATAGACAGAGAATGGGAAACACTGAAGAAGAAGAACAGCAAAGAAGAGGTAAGCTAGGAGCGCCTAATTTTTAAAAAATGAAAGAAAACAGAAAGGGGGGAGGAAAGAGGGGAAAAAAAGCAAGAGACAACAAATAAACAGAGAAAAACTAAACAACCACACCAGCAAGCTTTCAAACATAGCTAAGGAGGAAGTGTTCCTTCTAGGGTCCTTGCAGATCCTCTCAGCCTGCTTGTGTTCTTCAATTTCCCTTCTGGGTTCTAGCTGCAGGTTTTGAGGCAGATTTTTCAGTATTACACTAAACTAAGAACAGGAATTCATTTTTTAAAGTGACTGTCTCCTTCTTCTTCTTTTTTTTTTTTTTTTTTTTTTTTTTTTTTTTTTTTTTTTTTTTTTTGGTGATATAAGGGACCCAAAAGATGTTCTGTGCCAGATCACTCCCTTCACCAAGGGGACCCTAAAAAATCTTGTGGAAACTAATCAAGCCCTTCCCACTTCCTGGCCTCCCCAGGGGAGTGAATCTATGATTCTTGTCAGGACAGAGTGATAAAATTGGCTGACTCCTTCCCCTCTGGGACCAGGCCTCAGTGTCAGTGGGCTGCTGGGTAAATCAGGTTTCCTCAGCAGATTCACCTCTCCCCTCAGCCTGGTGCTGTTTCAAGCTGGGTTATCTGATCCCCAAAGCTACGAAGGGGTACAGGCAGTCAAATCCACAGAAGTTAAACCCCTCTACACCTTCTGCCAGAGCCTTCCCTTCCTCAGAATATGCTGCCTCAAACTGGGAGCGTGAGTCATGGTTGCAGGATTCATGGTTCAAACCAGCCATTGTCCCTGTGGGTGGGGCTCAGCCGTCTGTGTTAACCACCACAGGCAGGCTCAAAATTCAAGAATCTCTACTGACCACTCCATGCCATTGATCTGCACGCTGCTATGTGACCCAAGTTTCTCACTCCGTGTTCCTCCAGCACAGACCCTTGGGAGGGACCCTGCCCACAATCGGCCATCCCCAGAGAGCTCTTCAGTGAGTATCCTCCTAAACCGATGATATCTTGTTCTCTCCTGTAGTATTTTCTTTAAGACACCGCAATCGTTTATGTTTTATAGTTTCTTCACCTGATTCTGATGTGGATTCAAGTTTAACAGCCACTGATCTACAGTCGCCTGCTTTCTACGTAATTCCAATGTTTGTTATTATTTCATATCAGAAATGATTCTTTCATAATTAGACGATATACCTCTAATCTCAAGTGTTTTAAGAAGTTAGAAAGTTTATTTTTATTTTTACGTTGTACTCCAATATTTTTCTCATATGTGATAAGCTGTGGGATGGATGAAACTAGAGAATGCATGCATTTACAAACAGTAATGTGTACGCAAAAAAATCTGCCAAAGCAGATAATTCTGAGGAAGGAGGAATGGGGGTTGAGGCTAGAGAAGAAAATTTACTGTTTGCCATAACAGACATAAATTATTTTTATAAAATTTGCATGGATAATTCGGTTATAATTTAAAAGAAATTATGAAAATTGTACACAATGAAATCATAAAAGTAGTTGATTTGAAGATAGTGATTTGTATCTTCAACATTACTGGAAGGTGGCACTTCCCCTCACCCTTGCAAATACAGTCACCCATAAAGGAAAACTGGTCTCTCCCCTGGGCATCCTCCCACTCTGCCTGGACGGGTGGAGCCCATGGTCAGCAAGAGTAAGCACGGAGCACGAGGAGCATGGACACGACCATGTGAAGGCCACACTGCTCTCTACATGTGCCCGGATAGAGGGCTGTTAGCACCACAGGAGAATATGGACTTCCTGCTGCTTATTCCCAAGTGAAGACCTGCCAGAGTGACTCACATCACTAACTGAGGAGGTGAGTGCTGAGCAGGGCTTTCTCCTTGTCCTCCTTTGCAGATCCAGAACCTATGACAATGGTTTTCACTGGGGCCCTGAGAGTTTGGTTCCATAGAAGGACATTTCCTCTCTGGATTGGGGGAACTGCAGTGAACACGTGTTACATTCCAGTTTCTTCACTTGTTCATCAGCTTCTTCCCATCCAACCCCTCCATTCTCTTCTGGGATTGAAGAAGTCTGCATCATTTCAACATTTAAAAATCTGTTGAAAATTTAATATTTAATTAGTCTGATAAATATCTGGCATCGGCACTTTCTGAGGTTTTCTGCAAACATTGTCCTCTCTCTCACTTCTATTCTTATCAGCCCTAGGTTCCAGAACTTTCTGAGATTTCTGTACTATTCATTAGGGTCACTGGCCTAATGTTGCTCATTCTGGTGATGTTACTGCTGTAGTCAATGCTGTAATGTGAATTTTGACATTTCCTTACTGTCACCAACAGGTTTCATCTTGGCATTACTCTTTCTTTAATTGCGCCAAGATTGGAGAAGGTGAATGTAGAACTGGAAGAAGGAGACATGAATCTGGGCCTGAGAACCAGATGGGTACAGTAAGAGCAGCCTCCTCAGATGGTCAATGCTGGAGGCCAAGGGAAGGAGGGAATGGCAAAAGGAGGAGGAGCAGGTAGTCTCCTCTCTATGCCCTGTCTCCTCTGTGTACCAGACACCAGGTCCCATGCTTTTCTCTCACCCTGCACACCTGGTCAACACCTACCTGAGGCAGGTACATCATACTGGGGCATCTATGACTTTATACTAGTTCCCAAACCATGTAACTCCCCTGCCTGACTCCCTGTCTTGGAGGCCTTGCTGACCAAGAGCACTTCTCCCTCCATCTTACCAGTACTCATTCTTGCCTAGTATGGAGACACCCACATTTTACAGGTGAATTCACTGGGCAGCAGCATCACACTGCCATTTGGGAACAGGGCAGCTCTCCAACCCTGTGTCCCTAGCTCTTTGAATTTGCCAATTGCTGAAATGCAAAATACCAGAAATAGGTTGGCTTTTGTTGGAATTTATTAAGGTTAAAGCTTACAGTTCGGAGGCTGTGAAAATGTCTAAATCAAGTCTCATTTAAAAATGCTGTCTTAACAAGGGTCAGCTGCTGCTCAACTCCTGCCAAGGCAAAGTGTTGGGCCGGCCTGTCTCTCTCTGCCTTCTCCTCCAAACTCACATTCTCACTGAGCTCAGTAGTGGACCATCAGATGCAATTGATCACACCTCTCCGTTCTCCTCTGGCCTGGATGTCTTCAGTTTCAAGATGCTCCATGTCTCCATGTTCTGGCTTCTCCCTCAGCCTCTCAGGGTTTCTGTGTCTCTCCACAGTTGTAGGAGATCCTGGTGGCCTCTCTCATATGGCAGGGTAAAGGTGGTAACACTCTTTCTCTGTGTGTTCCATGTATGTAGGAATTCAGCACAATGATTCGGGTCCATTCTGGTGCCTGAAATCTAATCAGAGAAACTTAACTAAACTAAAGCAATCTTACAAAATGTGACCTAATCAAAAGGACACTTATCTGAAACTAACCAAACTGTCCTACATACAAAAGGCTTACACAAACAGCAATAGGTTAGTAGGAACATACTTTTCTGGGGTCCACACAAGACTCAAACAAGGTCATTAACCCAGGGCACAGGGATCAGGAGGGGTATCCCAAGTCCGGGAGAAATGGGAACTCATGAAGCATTGGCTGTACTTTGGGAGTGGACATCATTGAGCAAAATTGTGAGCTGACAACCATTGCAATGTTCCCTAGAATGGTTCAAGAAGAACTCAATATACTGTGCTTTTTCAAACAAATCTTAGCTCCAAATTCAGCTGTGTAACTCAGAGAGGTGTGCCATTATTCCCATTCCCAGAGCCAGAGTGCACATATTTTGTCTGGGGGTGGTGTGGCAAAAGCTGTTTGTAAAACTGAAAGCCCCTAATTTTTGTCCAAAAAATTGATTACATTTACAACAGAATGGAGAAATTCAATCCTAAGTGTGCTCTCAAAAGCAGTGGAGATAGTTGAGGCCCTGAGAATTAATTCATCTCAATCCTTCAGGAAGAAGTGAAATAAATACTTTTACAGATTAGTAAAAACTAATAAAGTTTGTTAGCACCAACTCACTTTAAAAGAAATGTAAAAGAATATTTATCTGGCAGAAAGAAAATAATTTCAGAAGATTCAAGATTCAGGATGGATTGAAGAACAATATCTGTTAATTAACTTTATATATCTAAATGACTATTGAATGGATAAAGTAATAATGATATCCATGGCCTAGGACATCAATAAAGTGTAAAATACACTATAAAAAAATATATAGCATAAGATGGGTAAATGGATTTGTAGCAGTTTGATATTATTATGAATTCCAAAAATAGAGGAGGATGCTTCTAAACTGGTCTGTTAATCTGGGCATGATTGTTATGATAAGGGCATTGATTGGGCCACAGTCGGTAGGGTGTTGAGCCCTGCCCATTGGTGGGTGGGGTCTCAAACAAAAACAGAGATGGCAAAGGGCAGAGCATGACTAGTTACTGATGTTTGAGTTCGGATGAACAAAGACAGAATGTCCCTGGGAAAAGAGACAAGCCATTCACCGGACATTTCACAGCTGGCCTTGTGGAGAGAGGCAAAGCTTAGGGAGCCTCATAGTCTACAGCTGACCTTGTGGAGGAAACAGAGGAGCTGAGCCCAGACAAAAATTCAGCCCTGGGAATGCAGGAACCCAAGAATCCTGAACCCTGGCAAATGTCAGCAAAGGTCTTACTCCAAGATGGGTTACAGACTTTGGTGAAGGAAGAAACTTATGCTTCAGGGACAGGTAACTGTAAGCTTCTACCCAAATATATACCCTTTACAAGGTCCAACAGATTTCTGGTATTTTGCATCAGCACCACTTTGGCTGACTACAACAGGATATAATATATTTTAAAATACATTATTTGGCAAATCAATAACAATTAATAAAGGGAGATCTGGAAAGGCAACCAAAAGTGTTATAATTTTCCTGGAAAACTTTAAAGAGTATTAAATAGCACATCTCATCCAAATAAATAGAAGAAAAAAAAATGAACAAAAATAGTCAGTCAAAAAAAAGTTTTCAGGATTTCCTGTGTTGCCATTTTAGACTTTGTTCTGGGGCCACCTTACATGTGCATTTTGGAAACTGCACCTTTCTTATCCTTCAGAAGCCTGAAGGTTCCATGGCTGATTTATGGGGTGTTGTCTTGTCCCCATTATAAATCAAGTCCTGTATCACTTCCATATTTCCTACTTATGAAGTCACCACACTGGATGTGATGCTCATTTGAAGCAAGAAGAACCATGAATGATAGAACAAATAAAAAGGAGATATTGTTGCACTTCCCAAATTGGATGCCTAGATGATTGATATTGGATCTTTTCTCTTTTCTAATTAATGCATTCAATGCTATAAATTTTGTTGTAGCACTGCTTATGCTGCACACCACAAACTATTAAGAAGCATAGCACATTAAGAAGCAGAAAGAACCACATAACCAAAGGCTTGTGAGTGAAACTATATCCACTTCCACAGAGTAGAGACTTAAGATGAAGGCAGAGAATGCAAGAAAGTTGGGAAAATATGTTCTCTGAGCGCAAGCATTGTTTCCTCAAAATAACACTCCTATGAATGGAACTTCACTTAGAAGGTATTTGCATCATGCTTACCTAACCATGAAGGAATCTATGAAATGAAAAGAATGAAGACAATCAGGTTTGCCAGTTGCCCACATGATAGTGCTCATCTTTAACTGTAATGAGTGTGAAGTTCTCTTTGGAATTCAACCACATGAGATATGTGAGAATTAATCCTTCAGAGAAACCATTTGGGATTTCATATATTTGGGAATGTTAGTGTCACATCAAAGAAACATGCAGGATTAAAACACTGTGTATGTAAGGAATATTGGAAATCCTCAGCCAGGCTTTAAATCTCATTGAGTATGAAATATTCATACATTAGTTAGTATTGAAATGAACATGGGAATGCTTCCATCTGAAACAAAACCTCATGAAATATTGGAAAATTCAAACTAGGGAGAAACCATATGTGTGTCCTGAATGTAGTCTGCTCTTTACAGTAATTTTTTTACTCAGCATTTTAAAAGACATACAGGGGAACAAGCATAGAAATGTAGTATATGTGGGAAGTTTTCAACCTGACAGAAACCCTCTTTATTCATCAGAAAATTCTTACTGAAGAGAAATCAAATATATTTGGGAAAGCTTTAATTTAATAAGACTTTCCACAAGTCTTTCCTAGACAACTGTATCTTCAATTC
>JAKSZT010054481.1:386077-410564 GCA_026826555.1 Tolypeutes matacus | reverse complement strand
GGTTAATGGCTCAGTTCCTCTTTTCCTTCCAGAAATTCACAGACATTATAAATCTTACAAGCTCACGATGTTTCCCCACCCAGCTCCTATTAGCATGAGACCGGAGGGCTTGTTTCCTACATTCCAAGGTGACCTTCTTTTTTGTCAGTGGCCATGGCCTTTAATTGAAACTCCATAACCCTCTCAGAGCAACGAGTTGACCACCTGGCCTTCCCTAACCTTTGGCACACAGGCTCAACCCTCTCAGAGCAATGGGTTGACCTCCTGGCTTTCTTTAATCTATGGGGGACAGGTACACCCCTCCCAGAGTAATGGGGTGTTGACCTTAACCGCCCTAATCTTTGAGGAATGTGCTCCAACCTCTCTGCACCCTGGGGTGGCAAAACTCCTGAACATCGGGTGGGGACATCCACCTTCTTCAAATGCAGGGGCAAACTCACCCTCTCTGTACACATGGGTGGGGCTCCTCCCTTGGCCCAAGGAGATGTCTTAAGTCCAGATCTCTGCTTCCATGGTTTTCTTCTTAAAACTGATTCTCCTTCAATCTCTCCTTTCCATGTCCTCTTTTGTCCAAGCTGACAGTGGTTTTGTTCATACAGCTTTCTCAAAAACTTTGTTGGTTTAGCATGCAGGAAGCAGGGGTCCAAGCCATCGCACAATAAGACTTTCCACAAGTCTTTCCTAGACAACTGTATCTTCAATTCTGAGTTACGAGTTCCAAGTTTAGTAAAGTCTTCAAATTGGGCATTTTCATCTGGGAATTTGATTTCCACAAACTTGGAACTTCCAGAATCAGCTTTTGTTTTTTTGTGCCCCAAAGTTCAGTCCTTAGTGTATTTCTCTCATCTAGTATTTTGTTATAAGCTGCAAGGAGAAGCCAAGCCACATTGTCCGAGTTTACCTTGGAAAGTTCTTTAGCTAAATGCTCTGGTTCACCATTTTTAAATTTTGTCTTCCATATAACACCAGGAGTTAATCTTGTTAAGTTCTCTGTAACTTTAAAACATGGATCGCATTTCCCCGTTTCCAATAAGAGTTTCATCATTTACTTCTAAGGCATCATAGAAAGTTTCTTTAGCATCCATATTACTATCAACAGTCTCTTCAAAGCGGTTTAGGCCTTTTCCATTAAGCATTTCACAATTCTTCCAAAAAATACCCCTTACCCATTTATAAAACCGTTCCAACATTTTGGTAACTACAAAAGCACTACCCCACTCCTGGTACCAAATTTTGTATTAGTCAGCCAAAGGGGTGCTAATGTGAAATATCAAAAAGGGGTTGGCTTTTATAAAGGGTATTTATTTGGGGTAGAAGTCCACAGATACCAGGCCATAAAGCATTAAGTTTCTTCTCTCACCACAGTCCATTGCCACATGTTAGAGCAAGACAGTTGCCGGCGTTTGCCAGGGTTCAGGCTTCTGGGGTTCCTCTCTTCCCAGGGCTGCGTTTCTCTCTGGGCTTAGCTCCTGTTTCCTCCACAAGGTCAGCTGTAGATGAACAGGTGAACAGCTTGCTTCTCTTCTTTCCCACATCAAAACTGCTTCTCAAAAGACTGCTTCAACTTTCCTTTGCTTTGCCTTTTATATTCAATTGCCCACCCATCAAGGAGTGGGGCTCAATGCCCTAATCCTAACCTAATCATGCCTGGATTAACAGATCAGTTTACAAGAATGATTCAATTATATTTTTGGAATTCATAATTACATCAAACTGCCACACTTGCCAAGGCAAAATATTAGGCATGTCTGTCACTCTCTGACTTCTGCTCCAAACTTATTTTCTCCCTGAGCTAAGCAGTGGGCCATCAGAACCAATTGCTCACACCTCTCCTTCTCCTCTGGCCTGGATGTCTTCAGTTTCAAGATGCTCCATGACTCCAGCCTCTGGCCTCTCCATCAGTGTCTCAGGTTTTCTGTGTCTCTCCACAGCTGTAGGAGATCATGGAGCCCTCTCCCACATGGAGGGGTAAACATGTCATCTCTCTTTGTCTGTGTGTTCCATGTATGTAGGACTTCAACACAATGATTGGTTTCAATCCTGGTGCCTTAAATATAATCAGATGCCCTTAACTAAACTAAAGCATTCTAATATAAAGTGACCTAATCAAAAGATCCCTTATCTGAATCTAACCAAAATGTCCTACATACAAAAGGCTTACACACACAGCAATGGGTTAGCAAGAACATACTTTCTGGGGTCCACACAAGACTCAAACGAGGGCATTAACCCAGGTCATAGGGAACAGGATGAGTCTCCTAAGTGCAGGAGCAATGGGAACTCATAAGCAGTGACTGTACTTTGGGTGTGGCCATCATTGAGAAAAATGAGGTGATGACCACCATTGCACTGGTCCCTAGAAAGGTCCGAAGAGAACTCAATATACTGTGCTTTCTCCACAAAATATTAGCTCCAAAATCAAGTGTGTAACTCAGAGAGGTGTGCCATTATTCCCATCTCCAGAGTCAGAGCGCACAGATTTTCCTGGGGGGGGGGGGCAGGAAGCAGGCAGTAAAACTGAAAGGCCCTAATTTCTTCTCCAAAGAACTGATTACATTTACAACAGTATGGAGAAATTCAACCCTATGGGTTCTCTCAAAAGCAGTGGAAATCATATAGGGCCTGAGATTTTATTCATCTCAATCTTTCAGTAAGAAGTTAAATAGATACTTCTAAAAATGAGTAAAAACTAATAAAGTTTGTTAGCAGCAAATTACTATAAAAGAAATGTAAAAGAATATTCTTCAGGCAGAAATAAAATGATCTCAGAAGGTCCAAGATTCAAGATGGATTGAAAAACAATATCTGTTAATTAAACTCATATATCTAAATGACTATTGAATGGATAAAGTAATAATCATATCTGTGGCCTAGGACATCAATAAAGTGTTAAAATACACCATAAAATAATATATAGCATAATATGGGTAAATGGATATGTAGCCATTTAATATCATTATGAATTCCAAAAATAGATATTGGAATATGCTTATAAACTAGTCTGTTAATCTGGGCATGATTAAGTTTTTATAATGGCATTGTCTGGGCCCCAGTCAATAGGCTGTTGAGCTCCACCCCTTGGTGGGTGTGGTCTCAAACATAAAAAGACATGGCAAAGGACAGAGCTGGAGTAGTTTTTGATGTTCCAGTTCTGAAGAGCAAGGACAGAAGGCCAAAGGGAAAAAAGACAAGCCATTCAAATGACAGTTCACAGCTCATCTAGTGGAGAGAGGCAAAGCTTAGAGAGCCTCATAGTCCTGAGCTGACCTTGTGGAGGAAACAGAGGAGCTGAGCCCAGAGAGGAACACAGCATTGGGGAGAGAGGAACCCAAGAAACCTAAATGCTGGCAAATGCCAGCAGCTATCTTGCTCCAAGACAGGGTAACAGATTTTTTTTTTTTTTTTATTATGGGTAAAAATCAAAATTCTCACAATACATACAAACATTTGCAAAATGATATATAAATATATATGCATATATGTGTATTCGCTCACAAAAATGTTATTTATATATATATATATATACATATATTTTAAGAGGTGCTTAGATTACCCAAAATATTACATGAAACCTACTGGGATTCCCATGTTGCCCACCTCCCACCACATCCCACACAAACATCTCCCACAGTGTGGCCCACCACCCTCAATGAACTTACACATCCTGGAGCCTTGCCACCAACCATAGACCACAGTTCACACCGTAGACCACACTCTCTCCCACTCAGTTCTGAGTGGTGTGTGCTGATTTAAAATGGCCTACATCCGTTGCCACAACAGTACTCAGGATAACCTCCAACTCCCAAAGAAGCCCCTGTATTTCAACTGTTCATCCCCTCCCTACCCCAAAAGTATCAAGTGGCCACTGGCTCCAACTCATTGTTATAATTTCTTGCATTGCAAGAATCACCATATGTGAACAAGAGAATATCATCAAGTCCACTCTAGTCCATAGTTCTTCCCCCAATCCTGAGGGGACAGGGATGGTGATGTACACTCCAACTCCAAGTGAGAGAGGGCTTATATCCCATGGATATGGTGGGTGGGATGATCCTGCCTGCAGATGCAGGCCCTCTCCATTCCCAGGGATGGCCGTTTCCCATCGTTGTCTCCTCACCAGGTGACTTGGATGAGCCATTTAGCTGTAGGGTAGGAGTTGCAGCTCCACCTAGATTTCATGCACACCTGGCACATAGGTAGGCGGGAGGCTCCAGTCTCTGGAAGTATACCTAAAAACTCCAGCATCGCATATAGGTTTGAATAGAAGGGACTGGTGAACCATGTGCAGGGAGGACTTATTTGAGTCTAATTCTGTCACTCTAAGGAGCACAGATTCCAAAATAGAACCCACGGATAAGACATCAGTCTCTGGGGCTATCCCCCCTTATATAGGACCAGGGTGTCTCCAGAGCCCTCAGGAACCCCACTGAGTGGGGTGATAGGCACTTAGATGTTCTATGAGCTCCTACTGAGGTGTGCATAAGAGTTACCTCTGGGATGACCTCCCGACTCTCTTTGAAGTCTCTTAGCCACTTGAACTCATTTGTCTTTACAATTTCCTCCTTTTATTCAAGGTCTTTTTCCAGTTGTGTTGCCAGTTGGAACTTGGGAAAAGTTTTCAATTAGCAATAATCGTGCCTCGGATAAACCTCATTGGCTACGATACTGCCACTGTGCAAAGCTGCCAGTTGCCACTTGGTATTAATCCCTCGTTGCCAGGGAGGCTCATCCCCGGGAGTCATGTCCCACGTTGGGGGGAAGGTAATGCAATCATATGCTGAGTTTGGCTTAGAGAGAGGCCACATTTGAGCAACAAGGAGGCTCTCAGGTGGCAACCCTTAGGCACCCCACAACTGCAGGATATGTCTCATTTACAAGAGCAAAGACTCACAAGGGTAGTCATCAATAAAAAATAAATAAAAAATAAAAAAACATCAGTGGGTCATCCTATTTTGACAGGCACTGTCGCTACACTCAGGGGACTATTGTTGCTCCCTTGGAGACTGTGACAGAGCTCTCCAGGCTAGGAATTCAGATTCCCTCATTTATTGTATGATTATCGACCCATCGTGACCATGCCCCATCCCCTGAACCTTTGAATGATTTTGGATATCTTTCATATATATTTGGATGAACCAATCCCCACGAAACCCCCCCCCCAATAATCCCCCGCAGTACCCATTGTAACCCTTCTGTGATCCAAATCCTCCATGAACATTTAGTCCATAAAATAATCAAATACACTTACTAGGAAAAAGAAACAAGTGTGATAAGCATACATGCAAGAGACAAACATAAGGAAACTCGGGGAAAAAAAAAGAGAGAGAGAGAAGGAAAAAAAACAAATAATCAAACAAAGAACAAAACAAAATAAAATATAATTAGTGGATTGGGACATTCAAAAAATGGGCAAAAAAGCAAAGGAAATGCCTTTAAAAATATATATATATATATTCTTTTTTTTTCCTTTCTCTTTTCTTTTTTCCATTTTTTCCTTCCCTTTATCACTGTGTTATCGATTGTCTGATGTGCCAAGACACCTTCCTCCTCTCAATCCCCATTGTCTCCCAATTTTTCATTTAATTTTCAAAGAAGTTTAGGTCACAGCAAAATCACACACGGGGTGCCAGAGACTCCCAGATGCCAAACCACCCCCCTTCCCACCCCATATTAACTCCACCCCCCTTATTTTTTGGTTGTTAGCATTGTTATAACTGTTATGCAGATAGCAAAATATAGCAACTAAACATTGTCAATGATTTACAGTATAGTTTACAATTTAGATGATACAGTTTAATAATTTGAATGATATTTACCATGTCCTGTGTCCATTACTGTAAGGTAATGAAAAACCTTCCCCATGACCACCAAACAACCCATTAGATCTTGACTGTTCCCTTCTCCCCAGGCCCCCAGGGCCCGTGATACCCCCCTTCTCCCAACCCATGGAGTGTCAAGATTCACAGTTACATGCCGTGGGGATTTGAACCTGCCCTTCCTAATCCACCCACCCCCCAGTGCTGCACCACCAAACCCAGGAACACCACCACTTATCTGCCCCATCCCCCAACATGAAACCACACTCTATCCCTTTACCATAGATTATGTCCATATGGGTGATGGCTCAAATCCTGTTCTTCTCTTACTCTCCTTTGTTAACCTAGCTTTCAGACAATGGTTCTCAGAGACTGTTCACTTTCCTCAGTTCAAATCAGTGAGGTCATATACTGTTCATCCTTCAGTGCCTGGCTTACTTCACTCAACATAAGGTCTTCAAGATTCATCCACGTTATTCCATGTGAGGGTAACAGATTTTGGTAATGGAAGAAACTTATGTTTTATGGCTTGGTAAATGTAAGCTTCTACCCAAATAAATACCCTTTATAAAGACCAACAGATTTATGGTATTTTGCATCAGCACCCCCTTGGCACAGTAACAGAGGATATAAAATGTTTTAAAGTATATTATTTGGCAAGTGAATAACAAATAATAAGTGTACATTTGGAAGGTAAGCAAAAGTGTTATAATTTCCCCGGTAAACTTTAAAGAGTATTAAATAGTGCATCTCATCCAAATAAATAGAAGAAAAAAAATTGAACAAAAATAGTCAGTCCAAAACACAAAGCATTCAGGACTTCCTGGGTTGCCATTTTGGCCTTTGTTCTGGGCCCACCTTACTCATGCATTTTTGGAATCTGCACCTTTCTTATCCTTCAGAAGCCTGAAGGTTCCAGGGCTGATGTATGGGGTGTTGTGTTGTCTCCATCATACATCAAATATTCTATCACTTCTGCATTTTCTAGTTATGAAGTCACAAAACTGGATGTGATTCTCATCTGAAGCAAGAAGAGCCATGAATGATAGAACAAATAAAAATGAGATATTTTTGTGCTTCACAAATTGGATGGTTAAATGATTGATATTGGATCTTTCTTCTTTTCTAGTGAATGCAGTCAATGCTATAAATTTACCTCTAAGCACTTTTTTTGTTGCACACCACAATCTATGAAGAAGCATAGGACATTAAGAAGCTGAAAGAACCATATAACAAAAGACTTGTGAGTGAAGCTATATCCACATACACAACGGTACAGACTTAAGATGATGGCAGAGAATTTAAGAAAGGTGGGAAAATATTTTCTCTGACTGCAAACATTGTTTCCTCAAAATAACACTTCTATTAATGTAACTTCACTTGGAAGGAATTTGCATCATGCTTACCTAAGCATGAGGGTATCTATGTAAAGAAAAAAGAATGAAGACAACGGGTTTGCCAGTTTGTCACACCTGGTAGTCCTCCCCTTTAAGTGTAATGAATGTGAAGTTTTCTTGGAAATTGAAATTCATGAGATACCTGAGAAATAATCCTTCGAGAAAGCATTTGGGATTTCATGAATTGGGAAAGCTAGAGTCACATCAAAGAAACATGCAGGAGTAAAACCACCTGTGTATGTAAGGAATATTGGAAATCCTGTAGCTAGGCATTAAATCTCATTGAGCATGAAATATTCATACATTAATTAGTAATATAATGAACATGGGAATGCTTCTGTCATAAACAAAACCTCATTGAATATGAGAAAATTCAAACTAGAGGGAAACCATATGAGTGTCCTGAATGCAGTCTGCTCTTTACAGTCATTTTCTACTTCTCATTTTAAAAGACATACAGGTGAAAAAGTATAGAAATGTCATAGATGTGGGAAAGTTATCAACCTGAGAGAAAACCTCTTTATTCATCAGAAAATTCTTACTGAAGAGAAATCATATATATGTGTGAAAGCTTAAATTCAAATATCAAATCTCAGATACAAGAGATTTCCTATGGCAAAGAAACCCTATGCATGTAAGGCATGTGAAAAAGCCCTTAGGAACAAATCATATCTCACAGAACATGGAAAAACTTATAGTGGACAGAAACAAAATGAATGTAAAGAATGCAGATATGTATGCTCAAGACAAAGAGAAAATACTCAAGGCAGCAAGAGAAAAGAGAACCATAACATACAAGGGAAGCACAAAAAGATTAACTGCTGATTTATCAGCTGAAACCATGGAGGCAAGAAGACAATGGTATGACATAGTCAAAACACTAAAGAAAAAAACTTCCAGAAATGAATTCTCTATCCAGCAAAACTGGCATTCAAAAATGATGGAGAGTTCAAAATACTCACAGATAAACAGTAATTAAGAGAGTATGTCAAGAAGAAACCAGAACTTCAAGAAATAATAAAGGAATCTCTACAAGTTGAAAAGAAAAAAACAAAGGAGAGAGAGTTGGAGGAGAGTTTAAAAACAACTGAAAAGTCAAAAAGAGAAACAAAACAACATATGACATACATTAACCCAAAGAAAAAAAGGCTGAGGTAAGAAATTTGTTACGAGTAATAACACTGAATGTTAATGGATTAAATTCACCAATAAAATGACACAGATTGGCAGAATGGATAAGAAAATATGATCCATCTATATGCTGTCTACAAGAAACCCACCATCGACCCAGGGATTCAAGGAGGCTGAAAGTGAATGGCTGGAAAACCATTTTACAAGCTAACAATAGCCAAAAAAGGGCAGAAGTAGCTATTCTAATATCAGACAAAATAGACTTTAAATGCAAAACTATTGTAAGAGACAAAGATGGACACTACGTATTAGGAAAAGGAGTAATCTATCAAGAAGAAAGAACAATCATCAACATTTATGCACTTAATCGGGGTGCCTCAAAATATGTGTGGCAAACTCTGGAAAAACTAAGAGGAGAAATAAATGCCTCTACAATTATAGCAGGGGACTTCAACACACCACTATCATCATTAGACAGAACATCTGGGCAGAGAATCAATAAAGAAACTAAGGCACTCAACAATACATTAGAAGATTTGGATTTAATAGACATATACAGAACACTACACCCAAATACAGCGGGATTTACATTCTTCTCGAGTGCACATGGAACGTACTCCAAAATAGACCACATGCTAGGCCACAAAACAACACTCAATGAATTCAGAAAGATTGAGATTATACAAAGTAATTTCCCTGACAACAACGGAATGAAGTTGGAAATCACTAAGGGCCAGAGAAACAGGTTAGTCACAAGGATATGGAAGTTAAACAACACACTCGTAGACAAACAGTGGGTCAAAGAGGAAATTTCCAAAGAAATCAGTAACTACCTTGAAACTAATGAAAATGACAACACAACATATCAAAAGCTATGGGATGCAGCAAAAGCAGTCCTGAGAGGGAAGTTCCTAGCCATAAATTCATACATAAAAAAAGAAGAAAGAGCTAAAATTGAAGACCTAACTGCACACTAGGAGGAATTGGAAAAACAACAACAAACTAAACCTAAAGGAAATAGAAAGCAGGAAATAACAAAGATTAGAGCAGAACTAAATGAAATAGAGTATAAAAAAGCACTGGAAACAATAAACAAAACTAAAAGCTGGTTCTTCGAGAGTATCAAGAAAATTGACAAACCCTTAGCCAGACTAACAAAGAAAAAGAGAGAACAGATGCAAATACATAAAATAAGGAATGAGCAAGGTGATATCACTACTAACCCCACAGAAATAAAGAGTATCATGAGCATACTTTGAAAAATTATATGCCAACAAGAATGACAATTTAGAGGAAATGGACAAGTTTCTAGAAACCCACAAAGAGCCAACATTGATGAAAGAAGAAATAGACGAACACAACAGTCCACTTACAAGTAAAAAGATAGAGTCAGTCATTAAAAACTTCCCAACTAAGAAGAGACCAGGACCAGATGGATTCACAGCTGAATTCTACCAAATATTCTGGAAAGAGCTAACACCAATTCTACTTGAGCTCTTCCAAAAAATAGAAGTAGAAGGAATATTACCGAACTCATTCTATGATGACAACATTACCCTAATACCAAAATCAAATAAAGATACCACAAGAAAGGAAAATTACAGACCAATTTCTCTAATGAACATAGATGCTAAAATCCTTAACAAAATACTTGCTAATCGTATTCAACAACATATCAAAAGTATTATACACCATGACCAAGTGGGTTTCATCCCAGGTATGCAAGGATGGTTCAATATAAGAAAATCAATCAATGTAATACACCACATAAACAGACTGAAAGAAAAAAATCACGATCATCTCTATAGATGCAGAAAAAGCATTCGACAAAATACAGCACTCTTTCCTCATAAAAATACTACAAAAGATAGGAATAGATGGAAACATTCTGAAAATGATAGAGTATATATGAAAAACCCAAAGCTAACATAATTTTCAATGGTGAAATCCTAAAAGCCTTCCCTCTGAGATCGGGAACCAGACAAGGATGCCCACTATCACCACTCCTATTTAACATTGTCTTAGAAATACTTGCACGAGCATTGAGACAAGAAAAGGACATAAAAGGCATCCAGATTGGAAAAGAAGAAGTAAAAATTTCATTATTTGCAGATGACATGATCCTATACATAGAAAGCCCTGAAAAATCTACAACAAGGCTTCTAGAACTGATAAAGGAGTTCAGGAATGTTGCAGGCTATAAGATCAATGCTCAAAAATCAGTAGCATTTCTCTACCCCAATAACGAGCAAACTGAGGAGGAAATCAGGAAAAAAATACCATTTACAATAGTAACTAAAAGAATCAAATACTTAGGAATAAATTTAACTAAAGATGTAAAGGACTTATATACAGAAAACTACATAACACTGTTAAAGGAAATCAAAGAAGACTTAAATAAATGGAAAACTATTCCCTGTTCATGGATGGGAAGACTAAACATCATCAAGATGTCTATCCTACCCAAACAAATCTACAGATTTAATGCAATCCCAATACAAGTCAGCACTCTATTTTTTAAGGAACTGGAAAAACTAACCACAAAATATATTTGGAGAGGCAAGAGGCCCCGAATTGCCAAAGACATATTGAAAAAGAAAAATGTAGTTGGAGGTATCACATTACCTGCCTTTAAAACATAATACAAAGCTACAGTGATCAAAACTGCATGGTATTGGCACAAGGATAGACCTACTGACCAATGGAACCGGATTGAGAGTTCTGATATAGATCCTCGCATATACAGTCATCTGATATTTGACAAGGCCATGAAGCCCTCTCAGTTGGGAGACAATGGCCTCTTTAACAAGTGGCGCTTGGAGAACTGGATATCCATATCCAAAAGAATGAGAGAAGAATACCATCTCACTCCTTATACAAAAATCAACTCAAGATGGATCAAAGATCTAAATATAAGAGCCAAAACCATAAAAACCTTGGAAGATAATGTAGGGAAGCTTCTACAAGACCTTGTAATAGGAAATGGCTTCATGAAGTTCACAGCCAAAGCACGAGCAGCAAGAGAAAAAAATTGATAAATGGGATCTCCTCAAAATAAAAAACTTCTGCACCTCAAAGGATGTTATTAAGAAAATAAAAAGGCAGCCTACCAATGGGAAAAAATATTCGGCAACCATATATCTGATAGGAGCCTAATATCCTGCATATATAAAGAAATCCTACACCTTGAAAATAAAAGGACAAACAACCCATTTAAAAAATGGGCAAGTGACCTGAAAAGACACTTCTCCAAGGAAGAAATACAAATGGCTAAAAAGCACATGAAAAAATGCTCAACATCACTTGCTATCAAGGAAATGCAAATCAAAACTACAATGAGATACCATCTTACACCCATCAGAATGGCAGCTATTAAAAAAACAGGAGACACTAAATGTTGGAGAGGATGTGGAGGAATAGGAACCCTCATCCACTGCTGGTGGGACTGCGGTATAGTCCAGCCACTGTGGAGGACAGTTTGGTGGTTCCTCAGAAATCTAGCAATAGATCTTCCGTATGATCCAGCAATTCCACTGCTGGGTATATATCCAGAAGAACTGAAAACAAAAATACAAACAGATATATGCACACCAATGTTCATAGCGGCATTGTTCACCATTGCCAAAAGTTGGAATCAGCCCGGGTGCCCATCAACAGATGAATGGATAAGCAAAATGTGGTACATACATACAATGGAATATTACTCAGCTGTAAGAAGGAACATAGTGCTAACACATGGAATAACGTGGATGAATCTTGAAGACTTTATGTTGAGTGAAGCAAGCCAGGCAATGAAGGATGAACAGTATATGACCTCACTGATCTGAACTGAGGAAAGTGAGCAGTCTCTGAGAACCATTGTCTGAAAGATAGGTTAACAAAGGAGAGTAAGAGAAGAGCAGGCTTTGAGCCATCACCCATATGAACATAATCTATGGTAAAGGGATAGAGTGTGGTTGCATGTTGGGGGATGGGGCAGATGAGTGGTGGTGTTCCTGGGTTTGGTGGTGCAGCACTGGGGGTTGGGTGGATTAGGAAGGGCAGGTTCAAATCCCCAGGGCATGTAACTGTGAATCTTGACATTCCATGGGTTGGGAGAAGGGGGTATCACGGGCCCTGGGGGGCTGGGGGAAGGGAACAATCAAGATCTAATGGGTTGTTTGGTGGTCATGGGGAAGGTTTTTCATTACCTTACAGTAATGGACACAGGACATGGTAAATATCATCAAAATTATTAAACTGTATCATCTAAATTGTAAACTATACTGTAAATCACTGACAATGTTTAGTTACTATATATTGCTATCTGTATAACAGTTATAACAATGCTAACAACCAAAAAAAATGGGGGGGGGTTAATATGGGGTGGGGAAGGGGGGGTGGTTTGGTATCTGGGAGTCTCCGGCACTCCGTGTGTGACTTTGCTGTGACCTAAATCTTCTTTGAAAATTAAATGTAAAATTAGGAGACAATGGGGATTGAGAAGAGGAAGGTGTCATGGCACACCAGACATCCCATAACACAGTGATAAAAGGCAGAAAAGAAAAGAAAAGAGAAAGGAAAAAAAATGAATAAATATATATATATATATTTTTAAAGGCATTTCCTTTGCTTTATTGCCCATTTTTTGAATGTCCCAATCCACTAATTATATTTTATTTTGTTTTGTTCTTTGTTTGATTATTTATTTTTTTTCTTTCTCTTTTTTTTACCCCCTGAGTTTCCTTATGTTTGTCTCTTGCCTGTAAGCTTATCACACTTGTTTCTTTTTCCTAGTAAGTGTATTTGATTATTTTATGGACTAAATGTTCATGGAGGATTTGGATCACAGAAGGGTAACAATGGGTACTGCGGGGGATTATTGGGGTGTGTGTTTGGGGGAGGTTTCGTGGGGGTTGATTCATCCGAATATACCTGAAAGATATACAAAATCGTTCAAAGGATCAGGGGATGGGGCATGGTCACGATGCGTGGATAATCACACAATAAATGAGGGAATCTGAATTCCTAGCCTGGAGAGCTCTGCCACAGTCTCGAAGGGAGCAACAATAGTACTCTGAGTGTAGGGACAGTGCCTGTCAAAATAGGATGACCCACTGATGTGTTTTTTTTAATTGATGACTACCCTTGTGAGTCTTTGCTCTTGTAAATGAGACTTAGCCTGCAGTTGTGGGGTGCCTAAGTTTTGCCACCTGAGAGCCTCCTTGTTGCTCAAATGTGGCCTCTCTCTAAGCCAAACTCAGCATATGATTGCATTACCTTCCCCCCAACGTATGATATGACTCCCGGGTTTGAGCCTCCCTGACAACGAGGGATTAATACCAAGTGCCAACTGGCAACACAACTGGAAAAATACCTTGAATAAAAGGGGGAAATTGTAAAGACAAATGAGTTCAAGTGCCTAAGAGACTTCAAAGAGTGTCAGGAGGTCATCCCAGAGGTAACTCTTACACACACCTCAGTAGGAGCTCATAGAACTCTAAGTGCCTATCACCCCACACAGAGGGACTCCTGAGAGCTCTGGAAACACCCAGGTCCTATATAAGGGGGGATAGCCCCAGAGACTGATGCCTTATCAGTGGGCTCTATTTTGGAATCTGTGCTCCTGAGAGTGACATAATTGGACTCAAATAAGTCCTCCCTGCACATGGTTCACCAGTCCCTTCTATTCAAACCTATATGTGATGCTGGAGTTTTTAGGTATACTTCCAGAGACTGGAGCCTCCCGCCTACCTATGTGCCAGGTGTGCATGAAATCTCGGTGGAGCTGCAACTCCTACCCTACAGCTCAATGGACTCATCCAAGTCACCTGGTGAGGAGACAACAATGATCAATGGCCATCCCAGGGAATGGAGAGGGCCTGCATCTGGAGGCAGGATCATCCCACCCACCATATCCATGGAATATAAGCCCTCTCTCACTTGGAGTTGGAGTGGACATCACCATCCCAGTCCCCTCAGGATTGGGGGAAGAACTATGGACTAGAGTGGACTTGATGGTATTCTCTTGTTCACATATGGTGATTCTAGCAATGGAAGAAATTATAACAATGGGGTAGAGCCAGTGGCCACTTGATACTCTTGGGGTAGGGAGGGGATGAGCAGTTGAAATACAGGGGCTTCTTTGGGTGTTAGAGGTTGTCCTGAGTACCATTGTGGCAATGGATGTAGGCCATTTAAATCAGCACACACCACTCAGAATTGAGTGGGAGAGAGTGTGGTCTACGGTGTGAACTGTCGTCTATGTTTGGTGGTAAGGCTCCAAGATGTGTAAGTTCATTCAGGGTGGTGGGCCACACTTGTGGGAGATGTTTATGTGGGATGTGGTGGGAGATGTGGGAGGTGGGCAACATGGGAATTCCAGTGGGTTCCGTGTAATATTTTGGGTAATCTAAGCACCTCTTAAAATATATGTATATATATATATATATATATATATATGTATATATATAAATAACATTTTTGTAAGCAAATACACATATATGCATATATATTTATATATCATTTTGAAATGTTTGTATGTATTGTGAAAATTTTTATTTTTACCCACAAAAAAAATAAATAAAAATTAAAAAAAAAAAAGAATGCAGATATGGCAACTCATAAAGCAGTGGCTGTATTTTGGGTGTGGCCATCATTGAGCAAAATGGTGTGTTGGCCACCATTGCACTTTGAAGTAGAACACTTCATATAAATAACAACTCCCAAGAGAAAAATTTAATGGAACCTTTATTACCGGCCAGGGCATGCTCTTTATTAAGAGTCACGCCTAAAATCTGGAGGCTGCAGCCTTTATAGACTTTCTTCCTGTGCACGCCAATCTTTCTCGTGCATGCCAAGAGACAGGATTGGTATTTTTAAATATATACATTTCTATATAGGGTTCTGAGCAAAGCAAGCAATCAGAGTTACAGAAGCGAATATTTGCCCTTAGTATCTCAGCGGTGGGGTGGGTAGTGATTGACCTTTTCCCAGCATGAATGGCATCATTCCCCCATTAGGCCCCGATGGGTGTCCGGGTTTTTAACTACCACACATATTTTATAAGCTTGGGGTTCCTGCTGGGGCGAATTTGTGTGGTCTTGTTTCCTTTTCATTCCCTACTCTTGTAATGGCATTAGTCAAACCATTGACTCCACATCAGTAGCAAGAGGCATTTAGTGAGAGTGTAGCACCATTAGTTTTACTGCCTGTATTCTTTTTTGAATATAGGAAGTGAGAAAGTTAATGAAAAGAGGGTCCGCTAGAAATCCTAGCATAGTGAGGACAAGTGGGCCTGCAGCAGCGGTGATTAAAATAGTTAGCCATGGAGACCACGAACACAGGCTTTCATACCAGTTTGTACTTTTTGTTCTGAGTTCTTCTCAATCCTGTAGCCTATTTCTGACTAATGAGAGGCTTTCCTTTATCACTCCTGAGTGGTTAGCATAGAAACAGCAGGTTTCACCTATGGCTATACATAGTCCTCCCTATTTTAAGAATAATAGATCTAACCCATGCCTATTTTAAAGAATCATTTTGGCCAGAGAGGGTAAGGAATTTTTGAGATGACTAACTGATTTTTTTAACTCTTTTAGGTCTAAGTCAACTTGAGTGGATAAGGTGTTAAAATTTTCTTTACCAGTGATCATGGCTGCCATTCCCAAGGCTGCTGACCCCCCGATCCCAAGGCCGACCATCATGGGAACGAGAATAGGAACTCGTTTAAACTGACTCATAGTTCTAAAATGCTCATGGCCTCCTTCACCTGAATACCAGTATACCTGTGGGATGATATGCACCAGGATGCAAATGACTGGGTCTTTTTCAGTCTTAGATTGTGACAAGGCTTAGGGGGAGAGACAAGGGGTGATTCCTTGGGTACAGGTGAACCAGGTGCCATTGGGGGCTTTCTAATAATCAGATTCATCAGTTTCATCAGAGAAAAGAACTGTTGAACAGTGGGGGCCTAGGAAGGTTGCATTGCTTTTAGTTGAGGAGGGGGCGAAACAGGTGCCATTACCTTGTAAGTCCCCCAGAGTTAGAATTGGCTCATGACCCCATTTACATAACCTTTGGCTCTCATTTACTGATATCTTTTGAACTTACAGTGTTGTATTGGGGATAGTGCTTCCATCTGCTCCTATTCCAATGTAATAAGGGGGGTGGAGGTTTAGGCAGAGCCAGCAATCATTGGTGGCATTTGGCTGGCTCTCATTTAAGAAAGTGAAGACAGAGGACAACATTGACAAAAGGGGGGTTCTGGGGGGTTTTTGCTTGGGAGACCTTAAGGGTCCTGGTTTTCTTTTGGGTGGAATTACCGGTTCTGGGTTTAGGAGAATGTCCCAGTTGGGACCCACCAGATTGGCTGGAGGGGGTTCTAGAATACCCTGTTGGATGGTAAACTCAGCTCCGGGGTCTTGACCAACTACATATAGTCTGAGGCCCCATGTTTTGCCTCCTTCCCAGACATTATTGAACCCATTAATAATACAGATGTGAATGGTGTTACCGGACCCTATGGTTGGTTTCTTGAGTTGTGCTCCCCTGAAGAGGCTGCTAGCAGTATCTCTGGAAGTCCATGGGACTAGGGTTTCACAATCCCATTGACCACAGTGGTACTGACCTCGAGTATGGCATTCTGGGGGCCCATCTGTGGGGCAGGCATAGAGCTTGGCCTGCGTTAGTCCTCTTTCTAAATATTTGTCTCCATATCCGTGACCTGCAGGAGGGCCATCTAGCTCCATGTCTAGGTTGTTCCAATTATCCCCAAGGAGGGCACACAGGTCAAAAGAGAGGGTGGGATTTTTCCCAGTAGTTTGAGTGACATTTAGAACCTTTCTGTCCCTTGTCCTTATAATACTCCAGTTATAGGAGGTTAATCGAAAACTATTGACGCACACGTTAATGACTAAGAGGGGCAGCAATCTCATTTGCCAGGCATTTGCCATATTCCTCCCTCTTCCCCACCCTTAGTCTTAACTCACTCCATGAATCTTGATCTTTAAGGGGTCTTCTGTTCTGGTCACTGTCCACTTTTCTGCCTCTGAGTCTACCGTACTGAACCTGACTACCTTTAGCTGGGAGGCATGTGTCCAGTGTCTTTTCCCCACGACTTTTACTGCCGTGGGCAATGTGGGGATCACCACATATGGGCAAGTCCATGTGGCTCGAGTGTTCCAGCTTGGAGCTTCCATAACCAGACTAGATTTCTGGACTGTGCCTGAAATAAAGGAGGGTAAGTACATGGATGAGGGGGATCAGGTTCTTGGACCGCTCGACTGACCATTTTCCTAATCCGGTCCAGTTCCTTTAGAGTAGAGAAAAGATATTGGTTGTCATATTCAGATATTTTTTCCAACCCCAACTTGGGCAACAGGGGCAGTGGTCTGCCAAATAATATTTCATAGGGCATAATGCCCTGCATGTAGGGGGTACACCTGGCCTTAAGGAGGGCAAAAGGTAGGAGACTCACCCAGTTTTCACCAGATTCCAGAGGTAACTTGGTTAGGGTTTCTTTCAAGGTGTGGTTCATCCTTTCAACCTGTCCTGAACTTTGGGGCCAAAATGCACAGTGCAGTTTCCAATTTATACCCAGGGCTTTACCCAATTGTTGAGTCACCTGTGCTATGAAGGCTGGACCTTTATCTGACCCTATTCTAAGAGGAAGCTCAAATCTCAGAATGATTTCTGCTATCAGCTTCTTAACTACACTACTGTGGCTGTTTCATTTTTAGTTGGGTAGGCTTCCACCCCTCCCAAAAACGTATCTACCAGCACCAGGAGATACCTATACCCATATTTTCCCAACTTTATTTCAGTAAAGTCTAATTCCCAGTGCTCCCCTGGTTCCATCCCTCAGAGCCTAGTTCCCACTGGAGCTTGGGCACCTCCTCTTTGATTTTCTCTGGCACAGACTTCACATCTTGATGTGATGCTTTTGCTGATTTTAGACAAACCTGGGAAATAAAAGTCTCTTTTTATTAGTTCTATTAATTTAGTGCCATCTATATGCATGGTGTCATGCAACCTTTTGACTAATTGCCTTCTCACTGCTTCAGGAAGATATGTCCTGCCATCGGGCAGGACTAACCAACTTTCTGGGGAAATTTTAGCTCCTAGACCTTCCCCCTGCTTGACATCTTCTGGGGAGTAGCGTAGTACCGGGAGTTCCCGGCTAGGGACTGTCGGGAGCATTTGGACAGGGGTGAGTGGTAGGAAGGCGGTGGCTCACACAGCTTCATCTGCTAGTCGGTTGCCTTCAGCCTGCGGGGATTTTCCCTTCTGGTGTCCCTTGCAGTGAACAATGGCTACTCAGTCAGGGAACCAAATGGCTTCTAATAATGCTAGGACTTCAGCTCCATTTTTAATCTCTTTTCCTCCAGATGTTAGGAATCCTCGCTCTTGGTACAATGCACGTGTACATGGGCTGTAACAAAGGCATAGCGACTGTCCGTGTAATTATTGGCAGTTTGGTCTTTTGCCCATCTTAAAGCCTAAGTAAGGGCTATTAGTTCGGCCCATTGGGCAGAGGTGCCATGGCTTAAAGATTGAGCCCAGATAGTTTTGAGTGGCTCTATTACAGCCACTCCCGCGTAACGGATTCCGTCCTTAACAAAACTGCTGCGATCTACGTAGAGATTATGGGAAGTCTCTGGCAAAGGCACATCGGTGAGGTCTGGGTGTAGCCCCGTCAGGGTTCCAGCAAGTGTAAGCAGTCATGAGCCAATTGGGGGGCACTAGAGTCAGGGAGCAGGGTGGCCAGATTTAATGCCTCCATTTTTGAGAATACCACAGAGGGTGGGTTCAACAATAACACTTGATATTGTGTGATTCTGGCATTAGATATCCAGCAGTCCAGGGGACTGCAGAGGAGGGCTTCTACTGAATGTGGGGCCATTACCACCAGATTTTGGCCAAAGTTTAACTTAGAGGCTTCCTTAACTAAAAGGGCAGTGGCTGCAATGGCTCTTAGGCAGTTGGGCCATCCGGCAGCTACGTAGTCCAGTTTTTTTTAGAGGTATGCTACTGGTCTGTGCCAAGGCCCAATGGACTGGGTTAAGACTCCTTTGCTAACCCCATGATTTTCATCAATGAATAGATGAAAGGGTTTGGACAAGTCAGGTAAACCGAGGACGGGGGCACTCACCAGAGCTGTCTTCAGGCAAGTAAAACTTTCTGCTGCTTGTTGGTCCACAACAAGTCACTTCCCTTGCCTGCCATGGTGGAGTAAAGGGGCTTAGCAATTTCTGCAAATCTGGTGGTCTACAATCTGAAATATCCTGCTGTGCCAAGAAATTTGCTTACCTGTCTTTTCAAGGTTGGCTCAGGGATGCCCAATACAGCTTGTATCCTGTCGTGTGAAAGTCGCCGTTCCCCTTTTTCTAAGATGTATCCAAGATATGTTACAGAGTGGGAGCAGAGCTGAGCCTTTTTGGTGGATACACGGTATCCAATTTCCGCTAAGGCTTTGAGTAGGCTGAGAGTTGCTGCTTTGCAAGAGTCCCAGTCCGGTGCGGCTAGGTCATCTACATACTGAAGTAGGGTAACACCTGGATGCTGCTCTCTGAAGGGGAACAACTCTCGCCCCAGAGCCTCCCCAAACAAGGTGGGGGAGTTTTTGAATCCTTGGGGAAGCCTGGTCCATGTCAGCTGCCCACATCCCCCGGGCCAAGGGTCTTCAAAGGCAAAAATGGGTTGGCTAAGCATTGTCAAAGGTATAGAAAAGAATACGTCTTTTAAATCCAGGACAGTGTAGGTAGTATGTTCCAGAGGGAGCTGGCTTAGAAGTGTGTATGGGTTAGGGATGGCAGGGTGTATTGTTTCAATACTCTTATGTACTTCTCTAAGATCTTGTACCAGCTGATAGTCTGTGCTTCCCGGCTTTTGCACAGGAAGTAAGGAGGTGTCCCACAGGGAATGGCAAGGAACTGGAATACCTGCATCGAGTAGACAGTTGATGTGTTTTTCAACTCCAGTACTGGCCTTGTGGCTGATTGCATACTGCCATACCCGGATGGGGAGAGATGTCCTGAGTAATTGCACCACCACAGGGGCCTGATGCTGAGCCAGCCTGGGCAGGGGTGTCTTGGCCCAGACTCCTGGAACCAGGTGCTGGAATTCTTGCAGCAACTGATTAGCCACTGGCAGTGTCTCAAGGCCTGTTAGGTGATATTCTTCAAGATAGAGCAGGTTATTAGGAGGGTCTGGGCCTGAGCACCAAACTTTAGTTTCGTCTCACCATCTCAGAAGGAGATGGTGGCTTTCAATTTTTGTAGCAAGTCTCATTCCAGCAAGGGGTTGGGACAGTTGGGCATAACAAGGAAAGAGTGGGTGATGGTCCCAGATCCAAGATTAATGGTCTGGGTGGTGGTCCAGGGCTAGAGTGTATCTTCCCAGTGGCCCCTTGAAACAGAGTATGTTCAGCTTTAAAGGGAGCAGGGTCCAATTTTAGGCCAGAGTATATAGCCTCCATATCAACCAGGAAGTTAACAGGCATGCCCCCAACTATTAGTTTCACCATTGGCTCCTGGAGGCCTGGTGAGCCCTGGTTCCATCAGTCTAGCAACTGCAATGCTGGGCTGGGGTCTGCCTGGCATCAGAGGCATTCATTTTTCCAGGGTCCCTTTTCTTTGCAGTAAGCATACTGGTCCTTTTGTAGTCCTGGTCTACCTTGCCTTGGCTTTCTCTGGTTCCCAGAGAATCCATGGGAGGAAGAGGCCTTAGCACACTCTGTCACCATTGTGCTCAGCAGGACCTTTGCCAGTTTCTTGGTTTTTAGAGTGTCGGCATCCTCCCTATTGTTATACACTTTCTGTGCCACCTCCATCAGTTCAGATAATAGCTTCCTTTCAAACTCCTCTAGCCTTTGCAATTTCTTTCATATATCAGGAGCAGACTGTGATACAAATGTTATATTTAGAGCCCTACAATTTTCAGGTGCCTCACGGTTTATAGGGGTGTAATTTCTATAGGCCTTCATTAGATGCTCTAAAAAGGCAGAGGGTGACTCATTAGGGCCTTGGATGGTTTCACTCACCTTAGAAAGATTTGTTGGCTTTCTGGCAGCAGCTCAAAGGCCACGTAGGAGAGTCTGGTGAAACCATTTGAGAGCCTACTTACCTTGATCCTGATTGTAATTCCAGTCTGGTCTGGTAGAGGGGAGCACAGTTTCTATTTGGGTAGGGTCACTAGTGGGTTGGCTGTCTCGATCCATGATGGTTTTTACAGCCTCCCTCCAGATACGATCTCTCTCCTCCAAAGTGAATAGGACCTGTAACAGTTGCTGGCACTCATCCCAGTTGGGATTATGGGTGAAAAAGATAGTTTCTAGGAAAGAAATTTAGGCATGGGGCTTTTCCGAGAATGGAGGATTTTGATTTTTCTAGTTATACAGGTCTGTAGATGAAAAGGGGGATTATACCATGAATGGGAGACCTTCATCACTCAGGCCTGGACCTGCTTGGTGGAGAGGCAGTAAGGGGACTGAGTCAGGTTAGTTGCAGGGATCTGCAGAAGCCTGATACTGGGTACCCCTTTGTGTATGGGGGGGCTGGTTAGAGAGGTATCAGTGGGTGTGGGGAGTGGAGGGTATAGGCTGTCTGTAGATGATTGGTTTAGAGGGAGAGGAGGAGGAATGGATGGGGAGGGGGCAGAAGGAGGGGGATGAGAAGTAGATTGGGGGGTGGGTAGGTAAGGGGGGTGGTTCATCAAGAGCATCTTGTAGGACCGAAGGACTGGGGGTCTTAACGGGAGCTTTAAATGGAAGTTGGGGCTCTGGCTGGGCCAGGCGCCTTTGTCCTGCAAGACAAATTTTTAGTTTCTTGGGAGTGTCTGTAAGAAGATCTATCCACACATCAATGTAAGGAATCTGGTCCAGGTGTCCAGGTTTGCCATAGATGACCCTCCGGACGTTGTAGACTATTGGGAGGTTCGTCGTTCCTTCAGATGGCCAGCCCACACCAAAGGTGGGCCACTCCAATTCACAGAGGGTTCAGAGGGTCCCTGGGTTGACCTTGGCTCCATATTCAGCCACTGCCTTCTTGAATTCCTGAAAGTTCTTTAGAAAACAGGCAAGGGGTGTGGTAGGACAAGAGGAGGATTGACCCATAGTAACAATCAAAAGGAGCACAGAGCAGAAACTGAGCAGAAATGTTACAGACAGCCAGCCAGCTACACACACATACACACGAACCTTGAGCCTATTCTGAGGCCCCGGGTGACATCTCACCTGGTGGCCAGGTCATGGGAGTAGAGGTGTGCCTGGCAGCCCAACAACCTCCCCTGGATCCAGACTTACAAAAACAGAACAGAACTGGCGGTTCCTTAGGTCAAATTAATAATTTCCCATGGAATTTCTGGCCAGACTGAGGACCTACCGGGGCTGAGGAACGTTCCTCAGAGGCTTCCCCCCTGAAGGCCTCAGTGTGGCAGGCTCCAGTCTATCTCGCTGGGGCCTCCAGAATGAAGTGGAACACTTCATATAAATAACAACTCCCAGGAGAAAAATTTAATGGAAACTTTATTACCGGCCCGGGCGTGCTCTCTAGTAAGAGTCGTGCCTAAAATCTGGAGGCTGCAGCCTTTATAGACTTTCTTCCCATGCATGCCAAACTTTCCCACACGTGCCAAGAGACAGGATTGGTAGATCTAAACATATACATTTCTATATAGGGTTCTGAGCAAAGCAAGCAGGCAGAGTTACTGAAGCAGATATTTGCCATTAGCATCTCAGAAGGGGGGGAAGTGATTGACCATTTCTCAGCACCAGTGGTGCCATTCCCCCATTAGACCCAGATGGGTGCCCAGGTTTTTAAGGACCACACATATTTTATAAGCTTGGGGTTCCTGCTGGGGAGAATTGGTGTGGTCGTATTTCCTTTTCAACTGCTACCAAGAATGGCCCAAAGAAGAACTGTATATACTGTGCTTTCTCCCCCAAATCTTAACTTCAAAATCAGGTGTGTAACTCGGAGAGGTGTTCCATTATTCCCATCCCCAGAGCCAGAGCTCACAGATTTGGCATGCGGGGGGGGGGCAGGAAGCAGGCTGTAAAACTGAAAGCCCCTATTTTCTTCTCCAAAGAACTGATTACATTTACAACAGAATGGAGAAATTCAACCCTTAGGGAGCTCTCAAATGCAATGGAGATCGTAGAGGACTGAGATTTAATTCATTTCAATCCTTCAGGAAGAATTGAAATAAATACTTTTACAGATGAGTAAAAACATAAAGTTTGTTGGCAGCAACTCACTTTAAAAGAAATGTAAAAGAATACTCTTCAGGCAGAAAGAAAATAATCTCAGAAGGTTCAAGATTCAGGATGGACTGAAGAACAATATCTGTTAATTAAATTAATATATATGAATGACCATTGAGTGGATAAAGTAATAATGATATCCGTGGCCTAGGACATCAATAAAGTGTTCAAATCACCATAAAATAATATATAGCATAAGATGGGGAAATGGATATGTAGCAGTTTGATATCATTATGAATTCCAAAAATAGGTATTGGATTATGCTTGTAAAGAGGTCTGTTAATCTGGGCATGATTAAGATAAGGGAGTTCAAAGCAGGAGCAGCAAGAGAAAAAATTGATAAATGGGATCTCCTCAAAATTAAAAACTTCTGCACCTCTAAGGATGTTATTAAGAAAATAAAAAGGCAACCTACCCAATGGGAAAAAATATTCGGCAACCATGTATCTGATAGGAGCCTAATATCCTGCATATATAAAGAAATCCTTCATCTCGAAAATAAAAGGACAAACAACCCATATAAAAAATGGGCAAGTGACCTGAAAAGACACTTCTCCAAGGAAGAAATACAAATGGCTAAAAAGCACATGAAAAAATGCTCAACATCACTTGCTATCAGGGAAATGCAAATCAAAACTACAATGAGATACCATCTTACACCCATCAGAATGGCAGCTATTAAAAAAACAGGAGACACTAAATGTTGGAGAGGATGTGGAGGAATAGGAACCCTCATCCACTGCTGGTGGGACTGCGGTATGGTCCAGCCACTGTGGAGGACAGTTTGGCGGTTCCTCAGAAAACTTGCAATAGATCTTCCGTATGATCCAGCAATTCCACTACTGGGTATATACCCAGAAGAACTGAAAACAAAAATACAAACAGATATATGCACACCAATGTT